>JAVQIZ010185140.1:0-20293 GCA_036023535.2 Galaxias brevipinnis
TATATATTGAATACACACAAAAAGGCTGCAGGGATACAAGGGCCCACACACGCACGCGCACACACACATACACACACACACACACACACACACTCACACTCACGTACACACACACACTCTCACTGAGGTCTCTCTCCAGGAGGCTCTCATTAAGTGGTGTTCCTGGGCTCCCTGTCTCCCTGTGACTGGTGTCTGCTTTGGTTAGCCCAGAGTGACAAACACTGATTGATCACAAAGCCACCGTCGACTTTGGTCCGCTCCTCTCCAAGGACACCACTGTCTCCACGCGACGTGTCACAACAAAGTGGCAGATTGATGAGAGATACATGATGACGGAGTGAGACGATGTATTTGTGCAGGAACCAAGAGCTCACTGTTACAGCACCATAGTGGGCTGATGGCAGCTTACCTCCCCACTTCCTGGATGACTGGAGCTGGACAGAGCAGAATAGTGTCCTCCACTGCAGCCGGCCTCTCATCTGCAGGTGGGGAAACAATACAGACTGTAGCGTTAACAGCACACAGGCAACAGGGAACTCTCTCACAGCATGTTGACTTTAATTTGTCGCTCGTTGAGTGTTTATTTGTGTGTTATTGGGGGTACTGCCATACAGTGTGTGTGGGGTACTGACCCACAGTGTGTGTATGTGTGTGTGTGTAGGGTACTGACCCACAATGTGTGTGTGTGTGTGGGGTGGGGGGGTGGGTACTGACCCACAGAGTGTGTATGTGTGTGTGCGTAGGGGGGATACTGACCCACAGTGTGTGTGTGTGTGTGTGGGGGGGGGTACTGACCCACAGTGTGTGTGTCGTTGAGCTTGAAGCTGCAGAGGACCTGATTGATGTCTCTGGCATGGAGAAACCCATTTCCTCTCACCACCACCTGGAACTTCTCTGGAAAACAGAAATCAAGGAGATGATGTATATCATATATGAGAGCATTCTAAATGTCCAATTCCAAGCTTAATAATACTTGCGGTGATTTTATTAAATATCTCTGTGCAAACAATATTGATTAAAAGCATTTCATCTAATGACATAACGTTTAATAAATGAGCACAGATTTTTTTATTGTCTTATTAACTTGTTCGTGGTGTTTTATAGATTTTTGGACATGGTTAAATCAAGCAGAAATTAATGCTCATTATGCTTTGTTGGTGCTAAATACATTTGTGTGTGTGTGTATCTGTGCGTGAAAAGGCATAGCATATGCTTCACTGGTGCTAATGCTAAACGTGATGCTGTTCACAAATCTCAGGCTGCACTGTAGCCAGGAGGAAAGAATGCGTGTTGCGGTCTGTGTGTGTGTGTGATTGCAAACATTTGAGTGTGTCTCTGTGACCTTTCAGCCCCCTCAGGCACTGTGGCAGAGCGCTGACTGAGGCTGGCCAGCATATGCTGGAGTGTGTGTGTGCTCGCTGAGCAGCATATGCTGCAGAGAGGGAAAAAAACACCCGCTTAGAAAGCATGTCTCCAGGGCTGACACCAGCAGAGCCAGAGCAGAGCTGACCTTACCTATGGCACCGACGGCACGGCGCCGAGCGGCAGGGTGTGTGTCCGTGCCGTGCACTCTGCGTGTGTGTTTATCTGACAGTGTGTCTTCGGCAGTGCGCCGAGGCTTCCTCTAGCATTATCCTGGCTAATACAAGTGAACATGCGCCACACCTTTAACATTTACAAAGCTCCAGCGTGAAGATCACTGGGTAAGAAACATCACTGACGGTGGCTTTCCTTACTGGCTTGCCCTTCTTGCAAATGTTTTCCCCGCACACAGAGTGTGAGCATGCATGGGTGTTTATGTGTGTGTAGGACAGCATCTTGAAGAAGGTCAAAGCAACACTTTAATGACCGACAAAAACATCCCGCTGTATCATACTGTACGTAGAATAAGGATATTTTAGATTTTCCTTACAGATATCCACAACGCCAAGAGTTGTCATGACAGATATGTGTTTTTATTAGGTTGTGTGTCTGATGTGAACGGCATCGTATGTGTGTGTATTTATTAGGTTGTGTGTATAATGTGTACGGTATCATATGTGTGTTTTTATTAGGTTGTGGGTCTGATGTGTGCTGTATCGTATTTTTGTGCGTCTGCATGTACGCTGGCTTAGAGTGCCAGTCTCCAGTAACCTGTCATTACTGCTCTTGTCTCCTCAGTCAAGTCAGCCCCCCACCAGTCCCCCACCCCATACACACACACACACACACACACACAAACTCAATCTCACTCACACTCTTTCTTCCACACACTCTGTCGCACACACGCACACACACATAATCACCACACTCTCCCAATTGACCCAACTGTAATTACAGACAACCGTCTACCTTCACTGCTCCTGTAGTTTCAACCTCTCTGATGGGTAAGACTACTTGAGTGAACTTAACAATAAGGTACTATACACAAACCCTGAAACATCTACACAGTCTTATCAATAAGGTACTATACACAAAGCCTAAAACATCTACAGTTTTATCAATAAGGTACTATACACAAAGCCTAAAACATCTACACAGTCTTATCAATAAGGTACTATACACAAAGCCTAAAACAGTTAGTCTTATCAAGAAGGTACTATACACAAACCCTAAAACAGTCACAGTCTTATCAAGAAGGTACTATACACAAACCCTAAAACAGCTACACAGTCCTATTACACAGATACAAATCTACTTAATTTGGAGTGTCTTCATAGATGTTTATTATCTTTAATGCTGTGTGATTACTGCATCAAACCCCTTTCTCCCTTTGTTACTGTCAAATGGCACACACGCACACGCACGCACACACACACAGAAAGGTCAATGCTACCAGCCACATGGTAGGTAGAGGCTGGTGCTGTGCTGCTGCCCTCCTGCTGCTACACGGCCACACCTTGTCTTCCTGTATCTACACCTGCACTGTGACACGGGCCACGCTGGTACGACTGTGTGTGTGTGTGTGTGGAGGAAAGGGGGTGGGGTGGAGGGTTAGGCCATGTCCGACCTGGGCTTCTTCAATCACCCTAGTGCGACGGGACAGGGAGGGGAGGGGGGTGGAAGGGAGGGTCAGACGCTAATGAAAGCAGCAATCTCTGCTGTCATGTTCAATATAAAGACCAACCTTTACTGCCCACTCTGTCTTTATGTATGAGTGTGTATGTGTGTGTGTGTGTACGTGTGTGTGTGTCTGTGTGTGTGTACATGTGTGATCAGTCCTGTCACGTCTCATAGCAGGCTCTGCGTTCACTGTCTGTTCTGATGGCCTGTTTGCAGGCAGCGTGGCCTGGTCACTTCACATCACAGTGAGGGACATGTGTGTGTGGATTTAAAGAGTGTGTGAGTGTGCGTGTGTGTGTGAGTGTGTTTGTTTGTATGCTGGTGAAAAAGACAGAGTAGTTTGCCCTCCGTCACTCCTGTCACATTACCTATGCAGACTGTCCAAACCTAAGACGTTCCGAGTGGACACCGCTCAGCCTCCCAGCTAAACGTGTCTGTTTGTGTCTAAAAGCGCTGTCCTTTCTCATAATGAATCACCACGCAAGGTTTACTGCTAGTAGAAATATGGATAAATGTTAACCTTCAGCAAGAATGCAGATGGGTGTGGAAACACACAGCTTGATAAGTATTTGAACAGCATTTTTTAATGGAGTTACTATGTATAAAAAATGTATTTCTTACATAGTTCAGTAGATATGGACAAAGCCATCAAATGTTGAGTGGCAGTCTGCATTTTAACCTAATCTTGATTTTAAAAATTTGTAAAATATCAAAGTTCTTCCTATTACAAGATTGAAACTGGGAAACATTTAAAATGTCTAGAAAGCCAAAGCTTTGTCTCCAGAATCAGTGGTCCAATGTCGTGTAGTGTTAGTGTGCCTGGGGTCCATCAGGGTCAGACGCCTCCTTAATTAGGCCATGCTAATGCAGGCCCGTGAGGTGGCCTTGGGGCTCAGTTCACTGACCATTACACCCCCCATCCATCCATCCATCCACTAAGGAGCCAGGCTGCTGCTGCTAGGAGACATGGATCACCAGGCAGCTCACTACACTATCACTGAGGTTAACATCTCGCTACACTATCACTGTCTATCATCTCTCTGCACTATCACTGAAGCTAACATCTCTCTACACTCTCTCTAACAGCTCTTGCTTACCTCCTCCCTGTAGTGAGCTGGCAGCTCTCACTGAGGCTAACATCTCTTTACTTATCTCCTCCCTGCTCTCTCTCTGTTCTCCCGCACATCCAGTAATGAGCATTGATCCTGTCTGCCAAAGGGCACTGATCTGTTCCTCTGGTTGCCGTGGACACAGGCCTGCACATGAACTGTAATCTAAGTGAGTCCTAATAAGGTCATGTCAGAGCTCATCATCCGTCGTGCTGACTCTGCACCAGCTCCCACTTTCCCCCTCCCTCCTCCTCCCCCTCTTTTCTCTCTCTGGAAGCACTGTGAGCAACGAGAGATGGGGAGCCAGGGGGAGAGGGAGGGGGCCGGGGTGTCAGAGGGTCAGAATGGCTGCTTAACATATTGGCTGTGGCAAACTAGGCCAAGGAGGCAGCCATGCTTAAAGATGCTAAACTAATTCTTTGACCATCACACTCTCTCTATCTCTCTCTCTCTCTCTCTCTCTCTCACACACACACACACACACACACACACACACACACACACACACACACACAGAAAACTGAAGTGGCTATGTTAATTTCCCCTGGCTATGGCCAGCAATACGCTGGCTGTCACTCTGCGGTCCTCAGTGTGTGGACTCAGTGCAGCTCAGTGCTCTTACCGCCTGCACACACACTGGACGGCTCTGCTGACAGGATCTCTATGCATGACTTCCTAATGATCTGAAAAACAAATCCATGTACAACACTGTTAAAGTCAATTGATGAAGTCCTTATGTGTTTGTGTGTGTGTGTGTGTGTGTGTGTGTGTGTGTGTGTGTGTGTGTGTGTGTGTGTGTGCTGTCCGTACCGAGTCAATGATTCCCCTGAGGGCTTGAAAGCCCCCCCAAACAGGGAAGACATAGTCCATGGAGTCGGCGATGGTGGCCAGCTATAACACAAACACACATGCAGTCTCAGTGCGGTGGTCTGACATACTGGTTTAGTAGGTACCTCATGGTACCTCACTAATCATGATGTCATGGATTAGACTTTACCTGGGTCTGATTGAACTCTTTGACGCCAACACAGTACACAATGGCTCCTAGAGACCGCGCTCTCTGTGCCTGGCCAACCAACACAGAGAAACACAGATTCAGGATACAAAGACACAACCAACACATAGAAACACACATTCAGGCTACAAAGACACAATGACTAATTTCAACAGACATGAACAAACTTGTATCGAAGCGTTCAAACTGTTTGTCTTTTGACTTTGGACCTACCTCTCTTTGGGCTGTGTCAAGCTGCCACTCGTTCAGTTCCCCATCAGTCAACGCGATGATCACACTGGCTGTGCCTTTAAGACACACAGAGTACCACATGTCACACACACACACACACACACACACACACACACACACACACGTCACACACACACACTAGGGACAGCGACACAGTTCAAGTGGTAAACAGTGGATAAATGTCATGGTATTACTTACCGTGGTTCTCTTGATAAATCTGCGTATTTGCCTGTCATCGCAAAAACAAAAATATTGATTATCATTGTCAATATCATTCACTAAATAGACTTTTAGGACCATATGCCTACCATCTCTAGGTAATGATATTAATTAAACAGAATAGTCGTTAAGGACCAGTATGCCTGCCATCTCTAGGTAATGACATTAATTTAACAGAATAGTATTTTAGGACCAGTACACAGTATGCCTACCGTCTCTAGGTAATGACATTAATTAAACAGAATAGTCGTTAACGACCAGTATGCAGTATACCTACCATCTATAGATAATGATATTCATTAAACAGAATAGTATTTTAGGACCAGTATGCCTACCATCGCCAGGTAATGATTTTCATAAACAGAATAGTATTTTACGTAGGACCAGTATGCCTACCATCTCTAGGTAATGATATTCATTAAACAGAATAGTATTTTAGGACCAGTATGCCTACCATCTAAAGTTAATATTCATTCAACAGAATAGTCGTTAAGGACCAGTATATAGTATGCCTACCATCTCCAGGCCATAGTTCATGAAGGTGTCTCCTCCTGGTACCACTTTCTCCAGCTCCCTCAGGCCTCCAGTGATGGTGTCTCTATGGAAACAAAGAGTTCAGAAGAGCTCTACAGGCTAACGGCTAGACTGGACAGAAAAACACTGTGAGCTACAGGCTAACGGCTAGACCTGACAGGCCAGTAACACTTTGAGATACAGGCTAACGGCTAGACTGGACAGAATAACACTGTGAGTCTCACCTGTCCTCAGTCAGCTTCATGATGGTCCTTCCCTGGGTGGAGAACACGATGAAGGACATGCGCAGCATGGGGCTGTGGACACACACACACACCTCTCACGTCAGAGCCACTACAGGTCTGTGTGTGTGTGTGTGTGTGTGTGTGTGTAGTCAGAGGGAGGTACTTTCCCTTACCTGATGAACTTCTCCGCCAGCTGTTCCACAAAGGTGTAAATCTCGGTCCAGTGGTGTTTCACACTCCCAGACCTGAGAACAGCAAACATGATTTACTGCCAGCTATGTGACAGTGGTATTACTGGAGAAGACACAATTTCAAAGAGCGCATGACATGACTTGTGACTGGACCCGCATGAATCCTGTCCATCAACAGCACCCAAAACACGTTGAAACGCTAAAAATTGACAAGCAGTGGACAACGACAAGGAGAGCAAATCATCCCCAAGCCGACCAGAGGTCCTCTCTGACCCCCAGACACATTCCCTCACCCTGTAGGTCTCTCTGACCCCCAGATCCATTCCCTCGCCCTGCAGGCTGTGGCCAGTGGGAGCAGCTGTGTGCTGCAGCAGGAACACATTACAGAAGGGCCTGAGTGTCTAATGAAGGCTGCAGGGTCCCAGGGGAGCTGCTAATGGGGGCTAATTGCTGCTGGTCCAGAGGGCTGCCTGCTTGGCCGAGGACAGATGTAGCAGTCTCCCCCTAGCAGGGCACCAGCCAGCAGGCCTGGGACTGTGAGGGGGAACAGATGGCCTTGTGAGTTCAGCCACCCTAGCTACAGGTTGTGGGTCCATGATGTGAAAAGGCTGAGACATGAACAACAGAGGAACAGGGAGGTGATGCTCTGCAGGGGGGAGGAATGGTCACAAGTAGCAGAGAGAGGAGGAAGGAAAGGACTGTGTGTTCAGAGTGTTTGGGCTGAGTGTTAAGAGTGCTAGGGCTGTCTGTCTTAAGAGGGTTTGGGCTCAGTGTTAAGAGTGTATGGGTTGTATGTTAAGAGTGTTTGGGCTGAGTTTTAAGAGTGTATGGGCTAAGTCTTAAGAGTATATAGGCTGTGTGTTAAGAGTGTGTGGGCTGTGTGTTAAGAGTGTTTGGGCTAAGCGTTAAGTGTATGGGATGTGTGTTAAGAGTGTATGGGCTGTGTATTAAGAGTGTATAGGCTGTGGGTTAAGATTGTATGGGCTGTGTGTTAAGAGTGTATGGGCTGTGTGTTAGTGGAGGATATGGTGACATCATAAAGCAGAGGGGGAGGACAGCGGGGGGTTGGGGTAGTCTTGTGAGGGCGTGGTTATGGTCGTAAACTTTGGGGTGTAGATGTGACTGCTTTTGTTTCTTTTCCACAGTCAGGTTTAGGGCAGTGTTTGTCACTAGAGTGGAGTGTGTCTGGCTCTTGGAGCCGTACTGTTTGTCTCCAATGGTACCAGTGTTTTCCTGGACTGACATGCCTAACTACCTGCCCTCAAAGTACATGTTATGTGTGTCTGCATGCATCAACCACCACTACAATTATGCATTAGTGTTTTCCCAGCGCAGTAAACATCCCATTATGTAGGTAATGTCATCTAAATAATGGCTGTGTTGTGTTGTACATGTCAAAGTGTCTCCTGACTGTCTGACTGCAGTGGGATAACCTCTGCACCTAAAGCCAGTCATTTCATCCTCTCCATTTTCAACACAAAAAAAAAATTTCAGAAAAGAAAACATGACACTTCTCTCACACAATTTAGGGGATTTCTTTCACATTCTTTTTAATGGGTAAAAAATATAAAGACAAGATGTAGCTTGCCACTTGGTTGATGTAGTTCAGCCATGATGGAATGCAGTGACCTCCTAGGGGTCCAAACTGCTCTCGATAGGATTCTGTGTTCCAATACATACAACATGAAACTGTCCTGTCAGCAACTTTAATGTCTCTGGTATTACATGGACAGGTGTGCTATACAAGTCAGCACTTGAGCCAAATGGGTGGTTTAACAAAGAAGTGCATCTGAAGTGTAGACCTTTGTTTAAACTGTTAGCACTCAGCTATGAGGAGGATTGCATCAGTCACTCAATACCTGTTGTCGCTCCATCAATAGATACATAAAGTCGTTATTTCACAGTAATAGCCCAGCACTGATAGTTTGGTGGTTTTTAATGATTCAAACTTTCAATGCATTATAAATGTGTTTCAACATCCACAGCTGAGCAGAACACAGGTGTTACAGAAAGACAGTTCTTAACAAAAAAAAATACTTTCAACTACATTTTCAACTGTAAGCGTTGGCGATACGCAAGAGATATGCAATGCTTACAGGCATGCAGCACCTTGTGATCCTGGCCAGCTGCTGCTCTCTCTCAGAGCCCTGTCTCTCTCTCTCAGAGCCCGGTCTCTCTCTCAGAGCTGTCTCTCTCTCAGAGCCCAGTCTCTTTCTCGGAGCCCTGTCTCTCTCTGACATCACTAGGCTTCTTCTGCTTGTCGTCTGCGTATATAATCCCACGTCTCTTATTCAGCCTATTTTGACACAAATGTAGGGGCCAGTGTCTGAGCACCAGGCGCAGGAGAGGTCACACAGAGCTACCCCTGCACACACGTTTAGGGTGCCTGTTCTAGCTCTCCATGAAAAGGCAGCTAGCCAATTACTTATGAGACATGTGGCCTGAGGAGATGGATCATGACAGGACTAAATAGGTCATGGGAAGACCTTAAGAGAAAAACAATAGGTCGCTATTACATAGGCATGATTTGTTCTTCCATCTCTCCTTTTGGCCCAGCATTGTTTTCTGACAGGAGTAGGAAACCAGCATAATACTGTGAATATGCGAGTGTAGAAAATTAAGACGGTGTACTTAGAGAAAGGGCCTGCTCTAGATCACTGCGCTGCAGCTGCAGTCTGTAGCAGCTGTGTCCGAGACAGTAAGACAGGGCGTCATCAGCCAGTAACTCAATCTATGCATCCTGCCTGCCCGGCCCCGCATCCCGCAGGGTGCTGTTTTCCCCACACGCTGTCAGAGAGCTGGACTGTAGGAGAGCACTTTACGCTTTCCATGATCATATTTTCATTGAACAATACAGCAAGTGCGCATTCACTTTCACAGCGTGAAGAAAAAGAAAAGAATAATAATATGCCACTTTAAATCTTTCAAAATTTCACGTTTAACAAGGTACTAAAATAGACAAATAAATCGTAGTTTTGTTTTATTTGAAACGGGCAGAATATATACTTTTTTTTAACCATTCGATCACACTGCAGGCAACAATGAGATCGATACTCCTGTGTTCCCAAACAACTGGGCCAGTTGCTCGGCAATGTGCAATGAGGAGAAAGTAAAAAGTCATAAATAATATCGACGACCACTTACTTATCTAGAACAAAGTAGAGGTCAAAGGCACCCTGACAAGACCTCTCCTCCTCTTCCTCGTGCCCTCCGTCTCCCTTTCCTTCCGTCGGGGTAAGGTTAAGAACGTAAATCCAAAGTAAAACCACCAAGCCGAGAGACAAGCGGATCCTCGCCATCTTTCAAAACAGTTATGTTGACTACCCCAAAGTAAAGCGGATAATGTTTACATTATCTCGCAGGCAATACTCTCCAAATTCAACAGAACGCACGGACCTTAACAAGTATGTTGTATTCAATGGAGCGTGCACAACCGTCTGTTAGCGTGAGTGTTAAGGCTCGAAGGGCTCTTGTCTTTTTCCTGCACCCGTGTAGAAAAAAAGTAGCAGGCAGGATCAGCATGGTCAGAAGGGGGAACACTTCCCCTTTCCGGGACGGAGCTTTTTCCCTCAACAGATCCAATACAAAAGGTGATTTTTGGCAACTTAAATGTACAATCATATTTTCTTCAGACAGTTTACTGTGGTGGCCTGAATAGCAAAAACAAAATTCTGAGACTAAGTTGACTGGGTGATGCACTTAAATGAATTACGATGAATATGTCTGATGCAGACCATTGTGTTGACAAGGTAGAATGAATGTGAATTGATTTCCACACTTTGTTGCACCGACCCATTCCCCTGTGTCAAGCTGCACCAGTCAGGGCGAGTGGTGCACCGTCACACCCTAAGGCATTGCAACTTTATGATAGCTAAAATTAGCATTTTGTTTGTTACAGTGCTCAGAGGTGTGATTGGGTCGTATTGTCTAGATGTCATGCTAAATGTCTGAAGGACAGTTTAAAGGTCTGACAGATGTAAAACAGAGAATTACAGACTAAAGACAACAATTGTGAGAAAACATTCTACATTCTCAGCAAGGCCATTCTGCCTTATTAGGTGTCTGTCCTTGTGTCTGTGAAGACATCAATGATAAGGTAAAACACAAACAGAGGATCCCTGGTCCAAAAGAACATGTAGATTAGCGAGGATACTTGGACAATTTAGCATTATTAAATGGCATTTGATCCCGGAAGCCCTGGGTTTGCCAATGGGCAAATACATTATTCATAAATTAAATGTTTTTTTGTCATGAAAATGTAATGCATTATTCTGCATCAGAGGTTTGGGTTACTTTGGATAAATATCGCATGGATACTGAGCCAATTATGCCAATGATATCTTTTTTTATGTAGACCTAATGTCTTTTTAGAAACTTTGCTCTAAAATATAACTAAAATAGTCATTTAGTAATAATAATACATTTGATTTAAAGAACTTTTCAAAACACCCAAAGACACTTTACATTGTCATAGATTAAATACTGAACTGAAAGGGAAGATTTAAGGCTAAGACAAGACAAACACGATTATTATTAATAAATTGGGTTTTTTAATTGTGAACAGTGTATGAGCCTAAATACGCTGAATAGAAAGTATGACTTGGCAGTATACCCTCAATCTATCAAACAATGCTCAAGATATGGGAAAAATTATTATTATAAATAAAAATTATTAAATAGTATTGCAATTCACAGGGTCACATCATAACTGAATAAACTTATGATGTCTAAAGTTTAAAACGAATATCCATGAGCTACCACGCTTCATATATTTCAAATGGGCCTGCTAATAACGAAATGTATCTGAAACATGATTTAGACTAATCAGATTTAGTTGTAGGCTACTGGTCAAAATTGCATAACATGCTTGATGTCAGAAACACAAACAATGTCACCATCGACTCGATGGCTCTCTATATTATATTAACAGGAATGTAAGATCACAACAAAATAGTTTCCAAATTGTAAAAGGGGGGAAAGGGGGCTGTGCGTGTGTGTCTGTGTATGTGTGTGTGCGCGCGCGTGCGTGCGTGTGTGTGTGTGTGTGTGTGTGATGGATATGCTTGCATGTGTTTCTGTGTGTTGGTGACACGCTTCATTGCACCTCCTGGAGGATAAGTGGGTGTGCGACTGAGGAACAGAGGCAGTAACGACGCGGATTCCGTGGTGATAACTCTGGCTTTGACAGAACGGAAGGAAGAAACCGTATACCCGGTACGACCGCACCTGCTGGAGACGTGCCTTCCAGCGTCAGGACTATTAACTACCTCCACTACCAGCAGGTGAGAGCATAATAATGTTTTTAGAATGTGGAGTTATCAAATCCCTCTTAACATTTGTGTGCAAAAGTTAAACATTCGGGGAGAGCAATTTCTCAAACCTTAAGCGCTCCGTTGCCTACATGCATTGAAATAGTTGTAATTCCTTGCATGTCTTGCAACAAAACAGTCTATACATTTAGTTTTTTCAATATAACGGTACGACTTCCTCCTTTATGTAAATAAAATAATGTAGTCAACGGTGCATGCTGTGTCGTGCGCGTTTCTAGACAGAGGTGGCAGTTAGGCTACTTGGCAGATGGGGAGACAAAAGGAGAAACGACGGAAAAAAGACAAAGGACTCTATAAGTCAGACCACATTCTAAAAGTGTTTGTATTTGGGCAAGGTAGAATTAAAATACTAATATTAGCCAATGTGTAATAATTATATCTGTAATATCTCTTATAATAACTTGCAGTCTTCATGTTGGCTGATGTTGACTATACATGTCATTAAACCGCCAGTAAACGCAAAACAAATCAACATACTACATCTATATAAGAAAGCCTATAATCATAATGAAAATAAGGTTATTTATAGCTAATTTTGAATTGATAGTGACGTATTTCATTCTAATCAAATTGCGTTTATATATTGATCATTTAAAATGTAAGATACTTTGTTTCGATCAATCTGAACACATCTCCCGAGCATATTATTTAATGTTCTGTTTTATTTTTCCACAGGTAACTATGGAACACTGTTTCCTACCTCGTTCCATCTGGAACAATGAAAGTAAATTCGTCCAACACGCACCGGACCTCTACACAAGTGTTGTCGTTACCCGCCACATCCTCGCAGGCACATCGTTCGGCCCTTGTGTGCTCCAAAACACTTTTTATGACACTATTGCCTTTATAGCGTTGAAGTCCAGCGATAAAAGGAACAAATCTTACATATTTAGGGTAAGAATCTGGACAAGATATTGTCTGCATAACTATAATTTATACTTTTACGCACAAATGTGCTGTTTGTTTTCCCTATATGCGAAGACCAAGTATCGAGGCAAGTGTGTTAGTATTAAACATTATACGTTCTCTCAACAGGTAGACCCCGAGGCAATGCGGAGCTCGGTGTTGGTGTTTTCGTGGTTACGGCTAGTGCAGGCCGCGCGTGACAGGGAAGAACAGAACACTGAAGCATACCTGAAAGGAGGGCAACTGTATATTCGTACTACGAGGGACGTTAGACCGGAAGAAGAGCTTTTAGTTTGGTACGACCAGGAGCTATCTCACCTACTCGGCTTCACTGACATGAGAGGATATACTAATAATGGTAAGACGAGTTTGATAGTTTATAATTCGACATCACAATGTAGACAATAACAGCAGAACGCACAATAGGCCTGTAGGATTAGAGCGTGCCATTGATAATTGTCTTTATTTTTGAGACTAATATCTACAGAGGTTAATCCTTTAAGAAATATAACTGAAAGTTTCTCTTTTACAGAGTTCAAATGTGTGAAATGTGACCAAGTATTTAAGAATGAGCACCCCTTCCTGGCGCACTGCCGGTTCCTTTGTACCCAACTGAGGAATGACACACTTAGCTGTGAGGCCTACCAAAACAAAACATTTGAAATGAAAAGGCAGCACAGAGTCACTGATTTCCACAACTTAGCCAGAGATTTGGAACACAAAACATCAAGCACAGAAGATGACGCTGACATGTCTCCTCGGAAAAGGAAATATGATGACGCAGGATTTATGCGGGCAAGGAAAACGGTACTGCTGGAAAAGACAAATATATCAAACGACAACAATATCACACAGCTAAACTGCGACCAGCACCTCACAATAGGGACATCGGTCTCTATTTTAAAACAAAAAGCGGAAAACAAAAACCAGTTCAAACGGGAACATTTGGAATATAAGAACATTGCGCTCTCTCAACCTGGAGAGGTAAACACAACTTTTACGCACAACACAGAAAGAAAAAAAGAGCTTATCAAAGAGAGGAGATTGGGAGAGGGCTCTGGCCTGCATTCTAACAGCAGTGCGTTTTCTTTCGTCCTGTCCAATGTTCAGGATGAGCAGAAAAGTGCTTTTTGTAGACCGAGCAAAAGAACCAGTGAGTCCACAGTGCATCTGTCTGAGAGGCTAACTGCCTCGTCCAACCGACAAGTGGACATGTCTGATGCTTTTGCCTCTGGAGCTATTGTAGGATACAGAAATTTGTTGGCATCTAATATGTTAAATGGGGAATTAACTGCCGCACAGACGATGCCAACACCGGTACCAGCAAGTAACGGTTTCCCCTGCGGACCAGAACACTGGTCACGGAGCGTGGGGGCTCCACAGACGACATCATCACTAACACTCCTTCCACCAACCTTCACTTCATTTGGGGTTTCAGTACAGAACTGGTGCGCCAAATGTAATCTCTCGTTCAGGATGACCTCTGACTTGGTGTTCCACATGCGATCCCATCACAAGAAAGAGTTCGCGGCAGAATCTCAGGTGAGAAGAAGGCGTGAGGAAAAACTTACCTGTCCTATCTGTCACGAATACTTCCGCGAGCGACATCACCTCTCTAGGCACATGACGTCACATAATTAGATCTCATTTAGTTCTGTCGACCCAAAATAGTTAAATGGTCGTCAACTTTAAAATGTTCTACATTTTAAAATGTGAATCAGAAATTGAACTGTGAATGTAGACTGTTAAATAGACTATTCCATTGAAAAAAACAATAAAATAAATTACGCAGTGCGTTACACATACGGCCATCCAACTCTGTCCACTAGATGGCAGCAGAGAAACAGAAACCTACCAGAGGTGGCCGAAACCGCAGTCGTGCCATTATCTAGTCGTATTTTGCATTTGAAAATATGTTTGTGCCTTATTAAACTCAGGATGGAACAGTGGGAATCTAACTGCGTATCTTTGTACTATGATTGTGTAGATATCTTTATCCAACTGTGTGATTATAACTTATGTAACATTTTCCAATTTAAGTTTTGTTCAGTTTTGTGCATGAGCTAAGTGTGGAGACAGACGCAGAAGTGTACGCCAAATATCAGCTCAATATTGACTAGGCCTATTAATAATACAGCCATGTTGTCCTGTGTTAATTTTCCTTTTAACTATTTATATGAGGTTTGTGCAAAGACTTTAGATGTCCGTGAGAATGTACAAATAATATGGCGTCTAAGCCTATTACATTAGTATCCAGTAAATGAGTAAGTTAATAAACTATATTTCAAACTTTGATTCCTTCTGTAATTTCTTTTAAATGTTGTACATTGCCAAAAGGTGGCATCAGCTACCAACTTGTCTCTACAGAAACGAAATGACCGCTCAATTTTAAAGGTCCATGCAAGGCCCCGACAAAACATTATTCATGCAATGTTTGAAAATTGTAATTTCTTTGTTTCCTGTTCGAAGCATTCCAAGACAAAGGCTGTTTGTCCTATAATATCCATTGTTTATAACCTGATGATTGATACGGTTGGACTTACTTGAGGCTGTGTTTTTAGAACTCTCGAAAATAACATAAATAGGGTTCTCAGTCGCAGGTAAATGAGGCGGGAAGCAAGCTGCAGGTTCATGGGAAAGTCAACGCCTCGACCCTGCTTGAAAGTTCACTCTGTAACACAACCCACCAAAGCATGTAAACCCGCCGCCTCTGACCGTAGAAAACCCCTCATACAATACCAACTCTGTTCGAATCATTAGTATAATCATGATTACACGAATCAACAAAGATTTTGCCTTGTTAGGCTAAACTATTAGGACCTATTGAATGTGTAAGCTCTAATCACCTGAGGAAAGACCCGTTTCCAACTGAAAACAGAAATCCTTTGTCATCTCATAATGGTAGCATTCTAGTCGTCTCCATTAATTGATCAGGCTCCATTTAGAAACCAAAATATTGTTATAGTTTCCACTTTCTGTGTTGGATCATGGGCACTTGGTTTGACTTGCGGGCAGCTAGGTTCCTTGGTTGCCACCATAACATGGGTTTCAGCTGTGGAATACACTTCACCATTTTATGCTGCTCTTCAATAGAAAGTTTAGGTTTGCTTTAGTAAGTAGGCCTATATATAAATATATAACGTAGCCTATGAAAATTGGTCAATCGACCGCGTTACCTAAATGCAACAACGCCCGGTGCTGCAGAAGGACCAGGACCATTCATAAAAGATCTGCCCATGAAATTAATAATAATAATAATAATAATAATAATAATAATAATAATAATAATAATAATAATAATAATAATAACAATAATAATAATAATACAAAATAATTTTTAAATGAATAAGGATTTTTCACGAATAAAAATATTAATCTTTGCGATATAATATATTAATCATTTATTTTAGGACAGGATTAAGTAAATGCCCCCCCACATTAGGCTACCTTTTATTTGTGTATAAAACGCACATGAATGACAAGCGCCTGTGTTCAAGTGGGTGAGATCATTCTTGCCAAAACCCCGTTTTTAAGAGCTTTTTAGAACGTCCTGCACTCACAGATATCCTATTCTTGAGGGGGAGCATGTGGAACGGACATACGGGTTGCAAGAGGGAAGTTTTGAGGTTCAAGTGGCTGACAGCCTAATAGGTGCATGTCTGCTTCCTGTGTCAACCAGCGATCTATGGCAGCCGTATCAGTATGCATTATCTGCAGGACAACAACAAACTCGCAAGCTTGTGGCTCCGAGTGGTAGCAAATGGTTCAAAGGAGGTTCAAGGGAATGAGCCGTTATCTATTAGTGGAAGTTTCTGCTTTGGTCTAAATGTGTATGATGTGTGTCATAGAGGCCTGTTATCTTATCCTAAAAGCCTACAAATCTACAAAACTATAATTAGAGGTAGAAAAATATTCTGTTAGATGAATTTGATTAAATTATTTTTTATTCTGAAGTTTTATAAATGACTACTTTTTCATAATTTAAACAAGACACGTACAAAACATCTGCTAAATTAAAATAATATATATAGTAACAAATAAAGACAAATTCATTTCAACAAAGTCTCACACAATATATAGAAAAATACTTCTGGTTCATTTGAACATTCTTGAAAAGTATTCTGAGGGGTTGGAAGGGTAATTCATTCCAGATGCTCCTTTAACTGGATGACTGTTTTAGTAGCAGGACATGACTGTACAATAACTCCTTTTGTTCCACAAACTAATCAGTATTGTATTTACTTTGCATGTATTTACAAGGTGGAGTAGACTTCTTAACTTAACTGTAAGTGCATATGTAATGTATACAATGTGTAAAATCATTTTGAACGTTTCCAGGTCTAATCTGCTGTAGAGCTAAATACACAATGCCATTTCATCTCTGTGGTACAAGCTGCACCAAACACACTGTTTTTTATTCATTCCAGTGGGTGTGTCCAAGGAACACAACCATGATATAAAAATATATAAATGCAATTTGAGATGAAAGTTAGTTAACTGAATACGTTTCTAGAGCTCAAGTCACTTGAGTCTTGAGCAGCACCTGAACTCAGACGGACAGAAACAGCCCTGTTTTCCAAACGATGACCACCAGCACTACTGTTTTACAAAGCCATATTTATTCCATCATCAGTTGGGTCCTTGAAGTCATGATTCTTCTTTTCCCAAGGAAAAAATGTGCCTCATCAAGTCTCCGTACCTCTGAACAGACAGAGAGGGATGGATGGACAAACCAGTGTTTTTTCTTCTCTCTCTCCACCCTATTGTGTCCTGGCCTGCTCCTATCTGCAGGAGCAGGACTGGACGGACATGTTGGGATAGACCTTGAGCACCAGGTTCCTGCTCTCATCCTGGAAGAGTACAGCCAGGGGACTCATCCTTTCCGGGACGCAGCAGGGCTCCGGCACCCCGGGGATGATTCCCACAGCCCGCACTATGCTCTGGATGGTGGCGTGGTTAGATGGCTGCACCACCTAGGAGCATTACATGATCAACCTTTAGTCATTTATGCTGCTATAACTCTATGATGTGCTTTTACTCAATAACATTAATGACTACCATGAAGACATTTTGACTCATGCAGAGAGAATATGACACTGAAGCTAGAAGATGTTATAGGCGGGCATCAGTGTGTCTGTATATTTAAAGAAGACGTTACACACAAAAAAAATATGGTTGCTTGTCACTTACCTTGGGCATGGGGAATCCACAGGTGCCACTGCAGTAGAAGGCATCAAAGGATGTGGGCGCTAGGACCCACTCGCTCCAGCCAATGTCTGCAAAGTCCACCCTCAGGCTCCTCTGGGAGCAGCCCCTGTGCTGGGGGTCTCCCCACTGTCTCCTCCTGGCCTTCCTCATGGTCCTCTGGTCAAAGCTCAGCAGCGGAGACAGAGGCTGGGCCTTGGCCCCTCTCGCTCTGCCCTCGTGTGGCCCTCCTCCTCTCCTCTTGTCTCCTGGTCCCTCCCTGCCCTCTGGCAGCTTTGTCACGTCACCCATCTTCTTCGTGGTCCGTACCGCAGAGCTGAGAGGATCTGAGGACCTCCCTCCTGGTTGGGAAACACAGGCCTCTCCTCTTTCATGTCTCCCTCCTTCCATCCCTTGTTCCTGCTCCAGGTCTCCTCTTTCCTGGACATTCTTCTTCTTCTCCTTACCGGCAGCTTTGCTGTGGGCTTTGAGGGCCATGTAGGTGCTTTCCCATAGGTGCTCTTTCCTGTATCCCCCGGGTGTGTGGGCAGCCTCGGGCAGCTCGTTGGTGTGGATAGAGTGTGTTAGCGGGAGGGCTTCCCTCCTCACTCGTCCTTCATGCCCTGGAGTGGAGTTAGTGTCCGAATGGAGAGGGGACGACAGTGAAGAACCAGAGGGAGAGGAGGGCTCCCCTTTCTCAGTGAAGGGGTCATACCGCTGGAGGCTGGCCGCCACACTGTTTGGCTCTCCTAAGGCCTTATCGTTGGCAAACAAAAGGACGTAGGGCAGGGCCTCTGGAGACAGCGCTACTCCAGGCTGCTTCTGGTACTGCAGTCCAAAGTCCAGTTCGAGAGTCAGCAGGAGATGACCCTCCTCCCTGGCCTCCTGGATGACCTGGGTTACGACCTTCGTCTGCCACACCCCTCTTCTGTGGGGGTGGAAGGTCACGTTGCCTAGCAGCTCCCCTTTGACCTTAGAGTTTAGGGAGATGGAGTACAGAAGGAGGCTGATGGGGGGGAGAGGGTGGTGCGGGTGAGAACGACAGGAAGGGTTCTGGAAGCGCTTGCAGAACCAGGCTCTCTGACGCGGGCGGCGGTCCAACAGGAAGTGGAGTGTTGCAGAGCGGATGACCTCCGACTCCTGGAGCGATGTCAGGTTCAGCTGGTACACCGACCTCTGGTCCGCAGAGTCTAGACAGAAAACCAGTTAGCCTGTCAGTCAGTCAGTCAGTCAGTGGACTATGGCCACATTCAGCTTCATGCCTCGGTAAGAGGAACCAGACTGTTGGGATCAGCCAGGCAGTGCTTGGAGAGCCCAGAGCCTACATATTCATGATGAACATGTACTTTAACAGCAGAGTTATTGTTCATTGTATAAGGGTTCAGCGGAAGTATGGAGTGACTCCAGAGATATACATTACTTTGGGGTTCAGTGTGCATATGGAAACGCTTACTTCGGTTCCCCCTAAAGCTTTCCCTTAAGTCTCATACAGCCAACACTGTCTGCATAGGCACCAAAGACATAATCAAATGTTTTAACAGATCTCACATTGTTATTAGAACTCCCTTACATCTCTCCTTGAATTACAGAGCCCCTGTAGTAAAAATACACGCTAGTGTTATGATATGCCATCTGAGAAGCCGGTGTGGTATAAATGCCTGTGTGTTATGTTTAGAAAAACAGCATCAGACAGTGGAAAGCCGCTGCGCATTAAGCCATCTGACTCCAGACGAGGAGGCACGTGCCCTTAAACAGAAAAAGAAAGCCTGCGAAAGGATGCAGCCAGTGCCGTGCGTTATTTGACATTTATTTTTTTCAGTGCGTCAAGGCAGCTGCGCATATCTAGTGGGGCTAAATAGCACGCATTCTTGTGCATATTGCTTGTCTGTCTACCCGTAAAACTGCGACAGAGACTTTGCGCCGCGGGGGCACAGCTGGTGCCACACACACAGTGCGCCAAAAGCATCCCAATATCCCGGCATTCCCAGACCATTTCAAAACAAACCTTAGGGTACCTTGCCTTTTATAGACCATGTGCAGTTTTTACTCCTAATATGCACATTCATGATGACATTCCACGTGTTACATTTTGAACGTAAGTGCTCCGGTTTGAAACAGATTAATTGATCAATTGCTATGTTTGATGCTCCTGGTGTCTGACATGAACAGGCAAGCGTTACCATCCTGGTACATAGTACAGATAGTGCTGTTTCAATAGTTATTGGGTTGAAAATAAATGATTACTATTATTATTATTATTATTATTATTATTATTATTATTATTATTATTATTATTATTATTAATAAT
>JAVQIZ010185145.1:0-20404 GCA_036023535.2 Galaxias brevipinnis
CCCCCCCCAACAAAAAACACACACACACACACACACACACACTTCCATGAAGGATCAGAGGTCAATTGACTAATTTGTTTGAGAATACGGTGTTAATTTAAGGACTAACCATTCATCTAGGAACGTACCTCTTTTATAGTTGATCACTCGAAACAGTGACAAAGTCATCATTACCATTTGACTCTTCAGAGGACTTCAAATTATAACAAAAGGAGACATTCTGCTCCACTGGAGAAGAAAATACTTTTGAAGAAGATCATGCATCAAGCAACAAGCGGAACCAACTAATGTCGCAATAAGAAGGGGTGAGGGTTTTTTAGGCTTGTAAACCGTATTTGGTTTAGTTCAAGATAGCAAAAGGTTGTCGTTTTTCTTTCAGGTCAGGCTACATGAAAATTGTACATCATGTACTTTTAACAATAATTGAAATTGATGGACGCTTTAAGTATATCATAACTTTTTGCACTTTAGTTTAATCGTTAACAAATGGAATAACGAGTATTTCTGAAAAAAAGTGAAATGTCATCGAAATAATCACAAACTGTGAACAAAAGACCATAGAGAACCTTTAACAAAGTTTAGAATCCATCACTCACGTGGAAATAAACTTGAACTTGCCGTGGTCAAGCCAGACAGTCTCTCTGCCCATGCACGTATATTACTCAGTCAACACAGTATTGATGAAATTGTCAAATGGGGTTTGCACATTATTCACAAAACAACAATAACGTTTATTCATTTCTGATATTTCAAAGTGTTCTCCCCGTAAAGTTGACTATATTCTTCTAACGTGTCAAGTTTATTATCTGAACGTCTCGATTAACATTCCACTTCTACTTTTTGATTGTAATGCCAGGAGAACCGTACAACAAAACTGGTGATAGAAAAGCATTGGCAGACTGCCAACTTCCTCCAGACACCCACTTTAAATTCTTTCATAACCTTCAAAAGGTGTGCTTAGCGACTTCTGTGTTTTTACTTAGTGTTTCAAATGGAAAATACAACCACTATCTTGCTTGATCTACAGCATAAAATAGCATCTCATATGAAAACATTGCTGGAATTTCACATTGTATTGTAGTCATAAGCATGATAATTGTGCAATACAGTCAAACACAACTGCAGCAAAGGCAACATTTTCCAAACTGACACACCATATCACATATATCTTTTACTTGACAAGGTTTAATGTATAATCCTCTTAAATAAAGACTCTAAAATAATTCCAACTGACAACTGGGCAGTGTCATTGGGAAGTGATGGTGGCACCTTTTTGACGTAGAAACCTATAAATTATATATTAAATAATCTTACACATTATAATCTTCTTGAGATTACAAAGCAATGTAAACGTTATTAAAAAAATACATCAAAAACGTTTTATGACTGAACACACTGTATGAACTTTGTAAGGTGATCTTGAGTGTTCTGAAAGGCACCCCAAATGTTTTGTATTATTATTATTAGCATTTTATATCATCGTTGAACCCCTCCGTGTTCTCTTTGAAAGATTGTAGGAACAGAGAAGGGAAAGATTATCTTCTTTTCAGGTGGTAAGTATCCCTGCAGAGTTGGCATTGAAAGCCTGCAGGAATAGGAATTAGGGACAGGTATCTCTCAAGTTTAATAAACAACTTATTTTTTGGGTATTTTTTTTATTTATTTATTTGTTAATATCTGGCCGTGCCGAGAGCGGATATAGAGGGGGGTGGCTCTGAGACGTCATTGCTCACCGTTAAGCCTTCTGGAGGTGTCGTGGGCTCAAATTAACTAAACGTCTGGGATGGAGGGTGCCCACTTGAAAACGACAATGACCTATCTGATCTCAAGTCCATTCTAAAATATTGTCTTTTGAAGGGCTCATCTTGATATATGGCATAATGGATATTACAACAGCCTATCCTGTGTATATTGAAAAAAAAGCTCATATATAGACAGTGCAAAGGTTTTAGGATGGGGTGAAGTCTTTAAAGTTATAAAAAAAATAATAATATTAATGAAAATATTCATGTTATTTTTTTTTTTTTTTTTTATCAATTCATAAAATACAATGTGAGGAAAAAGGACATCTGTATCAAAGCAACATTTGGTGTGACCACCCTTCGCCTTCAAAATAGCAACCCCTGCCTAAATCGTATGCACGATACTGTATATACACTACATTCCTTCACTTCCTCAGACACGCGTCTATTTTTTGTTCAATGAAAAAGAGGGATACGTTAAATGCATCGCTTTGAAGCAGTGTTTTGGGGCCTGTGTGCTGCTGACAGAGCGGAAGAGGTCTGACAGCAGACAGACAAACAGTAACTCAGACGGCATCAAAGCCTGAGCTGGTGAACACAACAGTGGAACTACGTTTCTATTTTCCATCAGTATGTTTATTTCATACTGGGGTGGGGGTGAGAGTAGCAACCGTTATCAATTAATCTATATAAACAATCTATTGTTGTAACATATTGCTTTACGCCTAAATCTGCAAGACGTTTTGACATTGATGTGGCAGACAGAGACAGTGTAAATGGAGGGCCAAGACAGCACAAGTACGAATCCCTTTATCTGGGTCAGTGTGGGTACCAACAGTAGCATACGATTGAGAAGCTTTGACTAAACACCTGGGAGGAAATGTGGAACAATGTTCACCTTTCTATTATTTTGCTCTCTTCAGATTCTTTTCTTTCTTTTTCACTCTTCCGGTTTGATCAAAGATGGCCGTCACTCTTAGAAAAATGGAGGAGGATTGCCAAATGCACGGTCGTTTACAGTCGCAGCATCACAGAACATTAGGCAGCCAAAGTCTATAACGCATGGACTTCTACACCAACATTATAAACCAGTCCGAGTTCAGTTTGAAAGGTAGAGTTTGTGACTAAAGGTCACGAAACACATCAGACGCAAAATATGTACTTTTGTCTTTTTCTTTCCATGAGGACATCGTGAGCATTTCTCTTCTGCAACGCATGAGGCCTTTAAAGTCAAAAACAAAACTGTGTATTTTGTTTTATAAAAACCTACACTTTGCATAAGGAAATACTGGTCACAGTAAAACACTGCTGCATGGCTGCTTAATCCCTCTCCCATGTAGAATGAAAGCGCAAGTAATAAGAGCAAATTCAATAATCATAATCTTCATATCGCAAGTATTTCCGTACCCTATTTTCTTTTCTTTTTTTTGACGACTCTTGTCCCAGTAATAGGCTTGGCATAACAGTAGTTTTGGAGATAGTCCCCCTGGGCAGGAAGAGGCAGGGCACAAACTTTTCTTACCTGCGTCAGGGATGACCATCATCAGGACCAGCAAGCACCCTGTCCTCCAGTGGAGGTCCATGTTGTCCTCCAAGAGTCACGTCCCTGTCCTCGGGTAAGCAGGTCAGCAGGCTTTCTTCTCAACGCCGTCTCCTCTGTCTTCTTCCTTAATTTGGTGGAGCTAATGAGCGCTCAGCCCGGTGGGATTTACTGGAACCACAGACGCCCCACACACACACACTGGTTGGGAGTTGCAGTGGAGTACCAGGGTAGGTTTGTCCTCTTGCTCCAGCTGTCGTATTGCGAGTGAAACCTTGACTCATTGGCAGCTCCTCCTCACCGCGTTGAGAGACAGGAAGTGGCTTAGTACTGCTCCACAAAGTGATACTTACACAGTGACAAACACGCACGCACACAAGTTCACGGACAGACATATACACATAAACTCAGTTGTCATAGCGGCAGCAGCAACTACTGAAAATGCACCAGACTTACAAAGAGAGACCCACTACAAACAGAAACATACACTTATCCTGATACTGTTCTTGAAAGTTGAACATTGTTGCTTTTCAATCAAATGTCATATTTCGAATACGATAAACATATATAACAAAAGTTATAAAAAATTAAAAACTCCACCGTTGAGTTCCATAAAACTTTATTTTTTTTTATTTATAGGTTTACAAAAATATAACTCATGTGTGAAGCATTCTGTTTGTGAGTATTTTGACGATACAAATAAGCATCTTGTAGTACAAAAGGGACATTCAGCTTGAGTATTGATAGTTCAGAAAAAAATCTGGAACCATTTGTTTTTGGCAGTTGAACAGAAAATGACAATAACCTACATTTCAGAAAGTTGAATCTACAAACTAACCCACACATAGACCATAAACTCCAAGAAATCCAAACCTAGTATTTGTTAAAGTACTATGAAAGTTTAAATGGGCTAAAAGGGAGATACAATGTGTTTGTTTAAAACATTAGGACATAAAAAGCTAATTAAATCAGCAGTTGAACTTATGGACAAGTATGTAAACAGGAAATAGAATGTTCAAACAAAATCTAAACCCTAAACAACTGAAGTGTTACACATTTCTGTAATATGTTCCTTTGTACCCTTTGCCATAAAACAGCCCTCATGTGGCCAATAATATTATTGCACTGTCAGTTTCACATTAAACGCAGCAGTTAACAGCAAAAATATAACTTCACTCATCCAAAGTTTTTGATAGATATGCTCAACCACACGCAAAACGATACAATAGTGGTGATAGACACCACCGCTAGTGTGCCCTTGAGCAAGGCACTTACCGGTAACCCTAAGTTACAATATAGGGGGGACTGTCCATGTAATCTCATTGTAAGTCGCTTTAATATAATATTATTATACATATATTATAATATCAGGTTGTTGGTATTATTCAGGGCTTCAAAAGTGCAAATATGAATACATATCCAACAAGTGCTAAATCATCCAAAGTAGCCATCATTTCAATCAGGGCTCATTGAGAAGTTTAGTAAAAAAATTCTTGATCGACAGGCTCTTGCCGGGCTGGTGCTCAAAATCCTTATAAAAGACATAGCTCTCTGCTACGTTAAAAAAATTATTGTGCCGATGAGCTTGAATTAAAGTTGAAATGTTATCTGGGACAATTCGGAAAGAAAACATCATCGATAGAAAAAAGCACACATCCACACCTTCAAAATAGTTCAATCGAATGGGCAAACATTTCTTTTTTTTCGCTTCTTTTTTCCTCATTTCATTTCTGTGAGTCACTACTCACGCGCTACTCAGTGGTGCTTCTTCCTGTAAGGTGTGGCCTGGAAGTACTCGTCTGGTGTGACCGTCTTCACCCCGCCAAAGTAGTCCAGCACCCACACTTTGGTGATGTTCATCTTGGCAAAGAACCAGTCGTGGTCGGAAGGCCAGTCCGTCATCTCAGGGTGCCGGCTGAACAAGGCTTTCTTGGCGAACAAGGCCTCTGTGTCGTTGACCTTATAAGTGACATTTCATAAACGTTAGCCTTTAACATTGTGATAATTTTACAAAAGCAGTGGTACTGAAAACACACAGTTATGTAAAGAAATAAGATAATGAAAGTGTATGCTTGGTGTACACGTGGGTCCGTGATGATATCTGCATGCATGCAGTAAAAAAATATATATCGAAAGATGCATGTAGGAGATTGGACTACATTATGTGGGTCATCTAGAAAGAGAGTCTTTCAGAGGAAAATGTACGTTTCATACACAGTTATTGTGTTAATACCGTGTTGTGTGTTCCTGGCAATTCCCATAATGTGTCTCCATATGGCTGTATATATATACAGTACCAATCAAAAGTTTGGACACGCTTTCCTTTTCATTTCAATGGGAATGTGTGTCCAAACTTTTGACTGGTACTGTATTATTTAGATATATGCACGTGTATATATGTGTGTGTGTGTGTGTGTGTGTGTGGCAGGCGCTAACCTTTACAACAGAGCCAGACAGAATAATATGTGTACAGAAAGGGCTACATATATACAGCCGTGTGTGTGTGTGTGTGTGTGTGTGTCAGGCGCTAACCTCTATAACAGGGCCAGACAGACTAGCTTGAGCACAGAGAGGGCTATATATGTGTGTGTGTGTGTGTGTGTGTGTGTGTGGCAGGCGCTTACCTCTGCTACAGAGCCAGACAGAATAATGTGAGCACAGAGAGGGCTCTGGGGGTCATAGCCTTGTTTCTTACAGAAGTTTGTCTGGGCCAGGGACATGGACAGGGAGGCCTGGGGATTCACCTGAAAAACAGACATAACGTGTTACAGATGACCTGTCCCTGATGGTGTAACAGTAAAGTTGGTTCTGCATTTTGTAACCGAACAAAATGAGAACTAACATGTCAGGAAAAGGAGGTACTTACAAATGATTAGTTTGAGACATATTCGTTAATGTACATGCATAAATATAATAATACAAATACCCGTTTATTCTAAGATGACCTTGAATGTCTTGAAAGGCACCCTCAAATAAAATGCACTTTATTTTGTTTTTTTAAAGATATACTACACACAGTATATATCCAACAGTATCTAAATTTACAATAGGGGAATTAGATACACCTGTATTAGAATTTATTACACATAAAGTAGGTCGATACAATAATAGTATTCAAGGAAGTAATCTTAACGAGCGTTGTATATGTCTAAAATGTCAGTCAATGCAGAAATAAAAGCACGTGACAGTTTACGTTAAGGCTGAGTCATTCAACAACAAGAAAAATGCTGCCTCACTGTATCTTGATGAGAGTTGCGTAAAGTCTCAGGTCTGGCGTATTATTAGCCTGCTGACTTTAAGAAATAACAATAATAATAAAAGTCCGATTCATAGTTTTAGGATACAATATAACAATAATATATCAATTGAAAAAGTGATTAGTTGTCAACCACTCCATAAACATTACAAACGTTAAAAATCTAGTCAAGTTGTTGCATACCACGCTAACATTAATTGAAACTTTTATTGATATTGACAACATATACGTTGGTCCTACCTCCAAATCCTGCACAGAAATTTCCATGCGAGTAAGATACATGTATGGCACGCCAGTCCCATATCCAACCGGCCCGTCGCTAATGGAAAAAGCATTGGAGAACGGTTGTCCTTGCACTGGATCGTGGGTCGAGATCGTGGCCATGGACGCCCAGTTACACTGGTTCGCGACAAATCTTGCAACTCTAGCGACCTCCTCGTGAGGTGGGATCCGGTAAAAGTCGCAAGTGAAAGGCAGAAGTAGCCAAACTACGGAGGAAAGAATTGCGTTCATGTTTGCGTTCAAACACACAACAAAGATAAGCACACCACAAACGCAAAAACGAAGTTATGTATGCAGTCACGTGATATTGATGGATATCATGTCATGTGACTTGTGGGGGACTTGGGTGTGGCGAAATAGAAGGAACAAAAAAATTGTGCGGTACCTAATTAACATGCAGTATAAATATCAGTCACCCGTTCTGTATTTGTGCACTAATGCTTGCGTTAATTTAACTTATTAAGTGAGAAGTCACCCAATCTTCTAAAGTAGGTCTAATCTTCTGTAGACATGTTTTTTTAGGCTATGTAAATGAAAATGTAATATTTTAAGTGGCCTACAGCTGACAGTGTGACCAATTAAATAATTTGGGTATAAATTATAAAGAGCAGGTGCAATCAATCAGATAATCATAGTAAGACTTCCTCATATAAATGCAACGTCATATGAGCTCAACAGATTATTCCCTCTGAATTCCTCGGCTGAGTATGTTATTAAAACTATCTTATATTATTGCATAGCCTTTTACATTTCAAATCATTTAAAACTGTATGCCATTAAAGGCGTGACATGCTGATGTTTGCCTTGAATTTGTGGTTGCAAATTTTTTTTTAAAATTTTCCTCACACCCAATTGAAATTAATTGTTTGTTTGTTTTTTTTCCCAGAAACTTAAAAAATGTCTGGTCGTGGAAAGAAATCGGCGAAGCAGACTCAAAAGGCACATTCTAGCCGCTCCGCTAGAGCAGGTCTCCAGTTTCCAGTAGGTCGAGTTGCCCGTCTGTTGAAAAAGGGGAACTTTGCTCCTAGGATTGGTACCGGTGCCGCGGTGTATCTGGCCGCGATCTTAGAATATTTGTGTGCCGAAGTCTTGGAGCTAGCAGGGAACGCCGCCAGCGACAACAAAAAACAACGCATTGCTCCCCGACACATTCAACTAGCCGTGAGAAACGACGAGGAACTGAAAGTTTTGCTAGGAGGCGTGATCATTTCTGAAGGTGGGGTCCTTCCAAATATTCAAGCTTCCCTCCTACCAAAAAAGACCAAACCCACTGTCGAGGACAAAGGTGCTAAGGACATTCAATCTCAAGAATTTTAAAATCTTTTTATGTTTCTGCTGCACTATACAACTGTTAAATCTATTTTAATGTAAAACTAATAAATATTGCCATTGAACTTTGATTTTGTGTTTCTGCAAGTTACTGCCTTTTATTCTTGATTTCTTAACCAGGCTTATTGGTCTGGGCATGCCTTTGTTTGTGGAAGCCTGTTTGGAGTGTACTGCTGGAGAGATGCACTCGCCAGGAAAGGCAATGGTGCCAGGCCCCAAGTCCTGCCATCAGACGGAGGACCTGTACCTTGAGGATTTGGGAACTTAAAACTGTTCTTGTTGTCGTCGAAACTTAAATATTGCGCTGTATTGTAAAAATGTTTGTTATTTATATATTCTGCCCGTACACAGAGCATTGCTGGAAAAGAGACCCGGTGTTCTAGTTTAACTAGGGCCTGGCTTGTCTTGACTCAATGTGCGTGCGTGTGCCGGAGCGCTGCAAACTATGGCATGGATTCCAGAACACTGTCAAATGTCAGCATTTTCACCTACAATATGACAAACTTAATTTTTAAAAGCTGATTTGACGATTGTACTGTAGCCTACCAAAAACCGTACAACTATAAGTTCTTCAAGTTACAAAATGATTTTATATTCGACCACACAAATAGGAAATAGGGGCCTGGTCAAAACTGAAATCTCTGAAACTACGGAACTTACACACCACCGCTCTACGCCCCCATACAAGTGACGCTCAACTAAGCGCTTTAAGTCTCAGTTCTTAATATATTTAAACATTCTGTCACCAAGAGACACCTATGTTAACTTGAGTCGACATGTAAACTAAATGCTAACTTTACATTGACAAATTACAACACGTTATGCAAGAAATCGTAGTGGAAGACACTGGATCTAACCCATTTTATTAAACAAAATAGTTGTACAGAAATGGCATATCAGTATAACTTTATAAATGTAATGAATGTACGTGTAGGGCAGTGAAAAAAAAAAGCAATTTCTAGTCACAAATGTGCATTCTAATTGCATTTCGGTAACTAAATATTCACTTAAATCAGTACTTTTTGGCAGCCATTGCTTCCACAGTTACAAGGCACCTCTCCTTCCTGAGTACTTCCAGGGTCATGAGAGTAGTTCCAGGTCAATTCTGTACTGGCCTTCACAACCCTGTAATGAAGGATGCAAACATAAGACATTCTATTTGTTTGACTTTGGTTGAATAATTGGTCAAAAGATGATCCTTAAAGATTTGTTGTAAGTACCTCCTCAACATCAACTCCCCATGCAATAAGAAATTTAAAAAAACTAACAAACCTGTTGGTGAAAAATGCAATTGTGGGGAACGTGGGATCGTGTGAGTCTGTGAAGACATTCTGGACGAACAAGTTGGGTTTGCAACTGTGCTGTAAAGGTCACAGACAAGGTCAAAATTCAGGCGTGGACAGGTCCCTCATCCAACTCGAGGCAAATTATCATTAGCGCTCTACTGATGAACTGCCTAAGTTTCATTGCCACTGTCCTTCAATAAAAGCACAGCTGGTAGCCATTTACAGCTCGATGTTAACAGAAGGTTTAGAAATTTCCCCACGTTGAAATTCTTATGTCGAGGAGTCTAATTTAAAATACACTTAACTACAGTGGAGCAGCAATATTGTACAAATACAAATCTTATCGTGAAAAATATACTTTCTGAACATAATAAAAATAGCATTTTATCCTGTTTATTGTGTTTAATGCATCCTCCTGTTCATGTAAAGAGGACGGTACCCAGCCCTTATTTGAGCTTTACTCACGCGATCACTCTGAGCTACTATAGCTACAGCTTTGAGTCAATTATGAGTGAGATTTCTCCATGAACGGTACTCTCTGGTGATAATCTGGCTTTGGTAAAGACCTGTCCCTATCCTTAGATTAGACTTTAGTGACGATTTCTTCTACAAAAACATTGATAGTCTGGAAATCACGCGTACTAAAACCTACTGGATAAACATTTAACCTCACTCACTCACACACATACACATACACACACACACTCACTCTCTCTCTCTCTGCAGCAGAAGCTTACATTTATGAACCTTCCCACATTCCCCTCCTTAGTGGCATCCAGGTAATACATGTGGTCTGTAGTAATCCGCTTCCTGTTCGTCTTGGGGCTCGATCTTGTGTCCGCTTCTTTCGCTTGCACTTCCGTTAAGACTGGCCCAATATTACCAACAACCATCTCCTTCTTCTTCTTCTCTCCTTCACCGGCAGGTAACTCTAACCAACGAAGAGAGAAACATTTCAGTTCAAAGGTCAGTGAGACACTGTATTCATTTCGTTCCGAGGTCATATTTGTGTTTAAGAGAGATGCTAAGGTTCCAAGTGTTACTTCGTGCCAAGTTAAAAAGTCTTCCCTATGCACCTGGGAGGGTATTGTCTGACTGGTGTCCGGCTGCTTTCACTGCCTGCATTTGAGGAAGACAAGATGTCAGCAGTCATACGTCTAAAATAAGGCAGAATTATATTCTCACAAAACCAGTTATTTCATTGCTTGACCAAGAGAGTGAGCGTGGCTAAACTGATCTGACTTTGTCCGGGTTGCCGTGGAGATGGTCGGCGGGGCGCTGGATGACGGGAACGTGGAGCGGCGGCGAGGTGGGCGCCGAGGGTTCCGGACGCTCCGACAGGCCACGCCCCTCTCCTGCTGGCGCCAGCCACTCGGTGACCACTTCCACCTCGTCGTCGGAGGAGGAGGGGAGCTCCGCCCTCTGACGTTTGTGTGGGGGCGTCTCCCGCGATTCCTGGCCTACTCTGAGAACTAATCCTGAGAGAGACAGAGAGAGAAGAGAGATGGGAGGGAGAGAGAGAGAGGTGGGAAAGCTGCTGTGATGAGGAGACGGATGGAGTTAACGGTTGCTCCAATCCACAAACCTTATCCACAGCTAATGTCAAAAGGTTGAAGTTCAATAAAGTGGCATCAACAGACAAGACGTAGTTCAAAAACGTTTTCCGCTGTCAGCTCTCACCTGCATACGTGCAAACAAAGGTGCCCTGGTCGAGGTCGTCGCGACAACGCACCCCCCACCCTCTGTCTGGCGTCTGGAAGACCTGGAGCCGGACTTTCAGGCCTCGCTGGACCACTCGGTTCTGACACTGGTTCAACCGACAGCCGCACCACGGGCCACACTCGTACAACCTGGGAGAGGCCCGCCACCAATCACAACCCATTAGCAATCAGACATCTCTCCATATTGGTCACACTTTTGTTCTGAAATTGCCTTAGTAAACCTTGCGTGCCACTTCCATGGGAAGAACTAGGCAGAAAAATGTGTATGCTTATTGGTCTAAATCAAACCGCTCAGTAGGATTATACCATAGGAATGATTAGGATTATACCGGTAGCCCTGCTTACCCCGCAGGTAGAGGATCAGGCAGTCTCTGGTAGGAGTAGTGCTGCCCCCCTGTGGTCAGACGGACACAAGCGCAGCTCTCCGCATCCAGACAGCCATCCGTGCAATCGCAGCACGCCTCGAACAGCAACCCTGGGCTTAGGAAGCAGCCGTGCGGCCAGCGATCCTTCCGGTACCGGAAGTCATTGGGCCGCGCCCCGTCCTCCCCGACGAACACCTCCACGGGCGTGGGCTCGACCCCCCGGCTCAGATCCCTGTCGGGCGGGGGACGGGACGACAGGCGACTGCACGGGGGGTCGAGCCGCACGGCCGGCGTGAAGCTGAAGTAGTCCGTCTGCAGGACGCCGCTGCTCTCCGTGGCCAGCAGGAAGTGCAGCACCTCGGCCGGGCTACGGAGGCTCAGGCCGCACGGCGCTCGGTAAACGACGCCCGGCCGAGACTCGCCGTCCGACCCCTCGAGACTCTCTGCGACTCCCTCCTCGACGCCGTCTGACGAAACGCCGTGGTTAGCCTCGGGAGCCGGGGCGCTCATCCGCCGGAAGCTGAGGAGTAACGGCACCTTCAAGGGGTTCTCTCCCCGCAAGTGGTGGGCCGATTTGGGCAGGCCCGGCAGGCAGGCGGGGCTGCAGCTGTGGGGCTGGTAGCGGGTCTGGATGGGCACCACGGGGGCTATGAGGTCCTCTCGGTAAGGGTACAAGGGCGACAGCGGGTTGGTGGAGTCATTGAAGTGAAGCGGTGATAGAGGAGAGGTGGGCTCACTCTGCTGCTGGGCCAGTAGAGGGCTCAGGGGGCTGCTGTCCTCCTCTGGTACAGGCACTGGCAGTACATCTGGTGACAGACATGATTATGACCCTGTTTAAATTTGAGCTGAAATCTGGAACTAAATTGCTATAAATGTTTCACTGTATTGGTTTTACATTTGCAGGACATTGAAGAAAAAATATTAGACTATCCAACGAAAGACAGATCAGGACCGACCAATGCATCAATACTGTTCAGTAGGCAGTCAATAAGTGACTGCTTGTTACTGTATTTATTTATTTAATGGTGTTGTTGGCTTAATGTGCAACATAGTGTATAGCAGTGGGACGAAATGAGACGTCTATTTTATGCGGGAAGCATACCTGAGCCAATGACCACTTCCACAAATGATCTCGCTGTCGCAAAGTTTGCTTCCACCATTGAAGATGGAGTTACACTTGAATTTCCAACTTTGATTATTTCCATTCCCTGCACGTATTCTGGAAAAAAAGAAAGAAAAGCTGATTGCAATGCCTAGGGGCATGTGTCTCTATGCCTTATACTTGTTTGTATACATTAAATAAGGAATGGCTAAATGGTACTTTGTGTTCATAGGGGGAGAGGGTGCCAGGGTGTATAATTGTATACCTTTGTCGGTTGCTGTGCAGTTTCTGATTGAATATCTCAAGTGCTCAAGATATTCACAGAGGTCATCAAAAACCTGATCCACATCTACTTCGGCCCAGAAGGACTTAGCCCTTGCTGAAAATGCCAGACAAGCGCTGTCAATCATGCGTTAACCACAACATAGCCTAATTGTTTATCAATGTTGCAGCTGCCACGTGAGTTAAGAGTAAAAAAAAAAAATCTCTAAAGTCTCTCTTACCAACAGGTTCCGGTGGCTCCGTTACATCCATCTCATTTGACGTTAACAACATTACAACTTAGTGTGCAAACAAGGAAAGCTAACACAACACAGTAATGTAGCTAGCTACAGGCATTGGCCAATTAGTTAATGTTACCGCTAACTTTACTTCTTCATAAGTAAAGCCAGTCGACATAATACAACTGTCTTGGAGTTGGCGTAATTTATCCCGCCAAGTGTGTGCATGACACTAATGTTATTAAATGTAACCTTAGGCTATAACTTGAGAAAAATCTGAAAAGTCCCCTTCCATCCTTTTACAAAAAACCTACCCACAATACATTTCAACGATGTGTCTGTTCCATGCCAAGTTGTCATATAGTGCATAACATGGAAAGGAAGCGACCGTTTCCAACTTATAGGCTGGCTATATATATTTATATATTCAAGTAAAACTAGATAAAGATTGAAAGCAATGTGTAGAACACTTATTACCGATGTTACACATTAGTGTTCTTGCCACGTTCAGCACTTTAACGTATTGATTCGCGTTTCAAATTGTCCTTCTTTTGGCTCCGTAGATCATCACAATTTTTTTTACCTATTTATTTGGTTGTGAATTCATCACAGACAGTATCGCTAGTCTATGTCAGTCACAGTAACTTGCACCATATATGCTCAGTATCAAAATGTTTGTGTCTCACAATACGGAGAGCCACCAAGTTGGTTGTGTTACATAGCGAGAGGGGTGGGGGCAATGCAATGGTGGGGGTTCTGATTAGCTAACACTTGCAGGAAGTAGCTTTTATAAGGAAGGTTTTATAACAGCTAAAATGGACTTACGCAAGTTTCATTCACAATTCACAATCATCTTTTTGTGCTTGCAAGTCACAGGAGCTCACCATTCGAGCAGGTAAGAATGGTTGATTGTTGCTTTCTTGTTGTATCACCTCAAAAATAAATACAAACCTGCCAGTTGCTTAATGTTTAGATATTTGAAACGTAAGAACCAACGTGAGTGACCAACATGGAACAGTTACATATTAAGCAGTTTACTGACAATATTTGCAGACAATATACGGACACATAGTGCAACAAGTAGGTGGATAGTGGACCTATTTGTGATACGGTATTTTGGATTTATTTCTATAGTGACGAGAACGATACTTCCACCACCACCACAATGAGCCAGGTGAAAAGGTCTGTGGGTGAGGCGCTGTGGGGAATGTGTGCCGCAGACGCAATGTCAATGCCAGTGCACTGGTACTACAACATCAACGACATTACAAGGGATTTTGGAGGATGGATAACTGGCTTCAATGCACCAAAGAACAGACATCCGTCCAGCATCCTCACTCTCTCCAACTCAGGCAAGAAACAAATGGTTTTTTTTGTTTTAAAGCAGTTGCATTGCATGCCATGGCAAAATATAAATCAAAAAGGTTGACTGTGTGACCATATAATTAATGAATTAGAATACACACCATTTTGAGACTTTATTCAATGACAGTGAGTCTACTGGTTAGCTTGTTAAGGACACAATGAAACACTACAGTTCATTTCCAAACGTATCCTCTCCAGCTGGAAGTGGACGAACAGCATGGGTCTCCGGTGGGAGCCGCCCTAACGTGGTGGGTAACGTCATTCTCCATGACAAGCTCAAGTTCTGGAAGGCTGACGCGGGCTCTGTCCACTATCACCAAGGTAATACTAAACGTTTCCTTATTATCCTGTGCTGTTCTATTGTTATCTCTCTGTCTGTTTAGATAATAGCATACATTATCTCTCTATTGATTTTCTCTGTTGAAATTTCTGTATCTTTGCAGGCATGCAGGCCGGTGACAACACACTGAATGCCATCTGCTCTCTGAGGGTGGCTCAGATTCTGTCCAGGGGCAATTTTACCAACGCGTCCACTCCAGAGGCGCGGGCGGCCGTGCTGGCGGACTATGTGAGCTTCATGACGACGCCCGGCACGCACGAGGACACCTACGCCGAGTCCTTCCATAGGTCCTTCTTCTCCGACTGGCAGGAGTCTCGACCTACGTCCTCCGGCAAGGTGACTACTAGCACAACACACGTGTCCAAACCCACACGCATGTCACTTTTTTGTGGACTATCCATTAAAAAACACAAGGAAACAGACACAGGGTGATTGAGTTCATAGAAAGTAGTTCCAAGTCGGCTTAGACTTGTTAGTTTAAGGTCATTCACTGCTCTGTGAAACGCCTGAGCCAATCCTTTTGCAGAGTGACTAAGTAGACTAACTGTCTGCTCTAGATCCTGGAGTTTGCAGAGAAGCGCTACAAGCAGAAGTTGAATGTGACCTACCCTGACAGCCAGCTCGACGCTATTGGCTGCCTCCCTATGACCATCCCCTTTGTGCTGCTCTCTGCTTCGGCCAATGAGGAGCAAGCTGTGAGTGTCATTTCATCCAAACCCCACGCTTGTTTAGTATTCAAAGACCAACGGAATCCTTTATTTTTCAGGTCGTCGTCAATGTACAAGTACCGGTCAAAAGTGTGGACACTTGAATGGAAAAGTGTGTCCAAACCTTTGACTGGTACTGTAAAACTATAATTTGTTTTTGTCCCTCTCTAATGTCTCTAGTCCTATCTATCTCTTCCCAGGTTTCTGCTGCCGTGGAGTTTGTGCGGCTCACCCACCCCCACCCAAAGGTGGACAAGTACGTGGCTCTCTATGCCCGCGCCCTCCACGCCACCCTGAACGGAGCCAATCTGAGGCAGCAGGCGGAGACGGCCCTGAAGTCGTCAACCCTGGACGCCTGGGACACATGCCAGCAGTACATGCAGAGAGCTGCCAGGTATGTTAAACATAAACAGGTAATGTCCTGTATAAAGTTCATATACAAAGAAATGATGACGTGAGATGGATATGAAATGCATAGAGGTTTCTAGGTTCAACTGACCAGAGCTAAAAAACCCTCCCCCTGACTCGGATCAGTTCCACATTTGTCAGAGAAAAGCCTCATCTTCCGATTTCGTTATTCACAGGTCTATTTGGGTATGGGTCCAGAGTTGAACAGGTCTAAAGGGGCGAATGTTTTTGTTTATTTCATATATACAAACACTAGTTAAATTGTCACGTTACGTTTCAAAGGCTTTGTTTGGTTCAGAAGCATATGAGAGTGCAAAAACCTAAATTCAACGTTCACGTCTTGTTTGTGTGTGTCTCCGCTTTGTGGTAGGTATCCAGCCGACTCCGCCGAGAGGTTAAAGGTCAATCAGAATGCCATTGAGTACCTGGGCCTGGCCTGCTACACCAAAGGAGCTCTCAGTAGCATGTTCTATCTGGCCCACGAATACCATGACGACCCTCGCCGCGGCATCTTAGCCAACACTAACAGTGGTGGTAAGGAAAGACGAGAACGTGTGTCTTTGATTACATTTCTATTAATTAAATCTAAATAATTTCCCCTAAAATCTGTCTTTTTACACGTATACTCTCACACATGTACACGAGGGTATTTCAAAAAGCCTGGGTTTATTTGCAAACGTGCAAAGTCTTATCCTCGTGAAATTGATTGAGGCGATTCACCATTTTGTATTCCTTTGTTCCCTCCTAGGGGAGAATTGTAACCGTGGTGCAGGTCTCGGGGCTTTACTCGGCGCGAGAGCGGCCTACACGGGAGGTGCCGTGCCCCAGGAGTGGAAAGACGGCATGCGCCATGCTCGGCAAAACATCCAGGAGATCCTGGTGGACCTAACCTCTAGTGGCCTGTAGTGGCATGGAGGACGTGTGCTAATCAAAGCACTGAATTGTTCTACTTCGTGAAATCTATACCTAGTTTAATATGTCCTTACCAGATGACTTTAATGAAGGATGTCAAGGAGTATTTGACTTTGAATAGACATAACATTCATACCCAGCCAGTGATATTCACTTACATTACAGCCAAGTAATATGTTATTCAGAATATTATACCATGTAATGCAACAGACCTTTACCTGTAGTAGGATATCTGGGAAGGACTGCATTTGATATATCCTGAGGCATAACTAACTATGCATGCACATATGGAAGGTCATTAGATCAAAGAACATGGGGGGGGGGGTCTTAGTTTTTTAGAGTGCCTTTGTTTTAGTTCTCTTGATATTTATTAACATGCCACAGCATGGCTAGCTTCCTATGTCTTATGTTGCTTCCTATGTCTTATGTAGCGACAGAGACATAATTCCATATGCCTTCTAGCTGAAAACACTTCTGGATACAATTTTATGTATCAATGTTTTTACATTTCATGCTTTTACATTGTACAGCACCTTGCAACTCTATAAAGGTGCTTAATAAATACATTGACTTACTTACAATGACAAAAGCTCTGGTGTATTTCTGCTCAACAATAAACTGAGAACAGGGAGATTTCCCAAAATGCACGTCGGCTCCAGCCATTCCTGATGTATGAAATATTGTCTAGGAATAGTTTCTCAAAGTAACATTGTTAATCTTTTGCCTTTATTTCCCTTTTAAGGGATATATTCCTAACTGCTCTCAAACAGGTTAAGTTACTATTTTTATCAGTGCAAGTTTTCGAATATATCAAGTTAGACAAGTTTTTTTCTTTATGTGATGCATATGCCTGCACACTACACATCTTTTTTATTGGTGTTCAATCAGTTTAACTATGTAAATGCCTATGTTCTTGATTAAAGACTGTGGCATAGTTTCACCTAGTCGTTGGTTTAAGTAATTTACACCTTCTGCCAAGCACCAGTCGGGATTGGGTGTGCCATTCTCACAAGCTTTCAACAACTAGAAATAAATCTACTTGTGTATATAACCACGACAAGACATAAGCCTTTAATCCTGGGCACTTTATTTGAAATTCCATTAAATTGACAAATCAGAAATACAAGTGAAAGTTCAGTAACATCAACATGCCTGGTTTGAGGCTTTGCATAGTAACAAATGAATAGGTCTACATGGAGTGCCCGTGTTCGTATGCCTTTAGTACAGACTGTGAGATAGGAACCTATTGGTTGACCCTGAAGGTACATTGTGCTAGAAATAATAGATTTTGGTAGAAAGATTTAAACTTGACTCAATGGCTTGTCCTCGACCTTTTTAAGTATATGATCTTGGATTATGGATGCTTTTCAATTAAATAGCATTCAAAATTTAAACAAATATTTAAGAAGCACCTTTTATGATGCATTCTCCATAAGATATGATACAACAATCTCCTAGAGTAGACAGGTAAAACTGGCCAAAAAGCAAACAATATTTGGCGTTACAGTCCATTTGTTGTACTGTCAATTGGTGCATTAACAGCCAGAACATCAGCTGCTTTGATGACTGAAGAAACAGCATTCACTGAAGTAGTTGAGCAGTAAATATTCCCACTGTTCAAACTGTAACATGTTATCTATATATCTATATTTTTAAATTGATGGAAGTTTAAAATCATAGACGACATTCAGATGTTTCGATTGTCTTCAATGTGCTTATTAACATTCTGTGAGCCTAAACAATAGTTTGAATTAAACTTCCTAGTCATAGGGGGTCATTCGGATTAAATCAAGGTTATTGGGGACTACCATGAGATCTTTCATGAGATTTTGAAACGTTTACATTCACTTTACCCAAGGGAAAACACACTAGAAGGTGCAAAAGACGCATACAACCCTTCAAGAACATAGCAATTCCCCCAAATGCTAAGTGCATATTTTGAAACATGGACACACTAATAATAAAACACAAAAAGTGCAATGACTTTAAAAACAAAAGAAAATAGCAATTGCAAATACATTTTTGAATAAGGACCCGGGTGGCCAGGGCTTATTTTCCTACACAGGGCCAGTGCATAGACATGGAGCTCACTAGTTCAGTTCACACGGTCAGCATCTTCATACGCATTTCCTAAGAGGTACAACTCAGAACCTGTAACAGCGCTCTTATTCTGGAAGCATGTTTAAACTGGAAGTCAAACAATACAGGAAGTAGCTAACCCAGTATCTTACAGAGAAAAAAAAATAAAAGCCTTAAATAAAAGCAACCCTTTATAATCCCTTTAAGCAACACATAAAAAAAAACAGGAAATAAACTTTTTCATCAGTAGTTTTGTCAAATAAAACATGGATTAACAATTGATCGAAACTAACAAAAGCATGTCAGAGCATAAAACTAAACTAATCTGCTTAATTCACTTTTAGTTTTAACAGTAACAGTAAAATGTGGACAAGGTTTGTCCCTCCTATGTGAAATGTCTCTCTTTATAGATTATTGTCTGGCTAAATGGCTTTGCTGCCTCGAAAAACATCTAAAACTGATCTGCTTTTTGAAAACCACGACACCAGTGTAAGTTCATTTGGGGGTTTTTTTCACACCAAATTACAGACATCTATGAACACTGTGATTATAAATATACACTCATTATGCGTGTAGTCGACGGAGTTTGTGTCAAAATTCTTTCCCAAAATTATAGTATTTTTGATTTCTTCCCCAAAATTACAGCATTTTTGATTTGTGTCTTTTCACAGCAGTGAATCTGGATGGGTATTGTGCAGGAAAATAAGGAAAACACGAACACACACACACACACACACACACACAAACGCACACACGTTAAGATTGATTTAAGAGGTAACATTGCGCACGTGGCACGACAGGGCAAACAAAGCGCCTAGATGACCCTAACCCTAGATGACCTGGCTAAGCAGGTCACACTTTGTTCTGTCACAGTATTGGAATGCTCACACTGACTCTAGGAGTCAAAGCAGGAGGGCACGGGTTATAAGGCAGGTGCAGCGAGCCAAAAGAGGAGGGCAGCCTATTGCAGTGCGGCATAAACCTATTAAAAAACTCAATATCATCATCATCAGCATCATAACCATCTCTCCCATGACTGGATATGCTGTCTATTTTAGACCAATTCCGATATGGATACTGGATATTTAAAAAAACTATATTTAAATATTTAGATTCTGTATGGCTTTGGCAGGGAACTGTCTCACTCTGACTGGCCTAGTCCAGTAGAGGGTCATCGTCGTCCTCCTCCTCCAGTTGTAGTCGCTGGAACGGCCGAGATGCTGAGTGCCGTCTGGGCTTTAAAATCTGGAACAGACCTGGAACGAGAGTTTTTTAAAAACGAATGAATAAATCTGCAACACATCCCATTTGGACTTCAGTAATAAACATCAGAGCATATGTTTTGGGCTTTGGAATGGGTTACAGGGTTTTCACTTGCTATTTCTGTGCACGTTGACAGGCAAAGAAAGACTGGGGGGGGGGGGGGGGGGTGTATTAATAATTGTGAACCCCATAGTGTTAAAAAAAAAA
>JAVQIZ010185151.1:0-15007 GCA_036023535.2 Galaxias brevipinnis
ACATCCTATGTGATTGGTCCAAATACATGGTGGGTGGTAGCCTGCACTGACTCAAGCTTTGGATGGTTACGTTTGGTTTCCGGGTACAGCATTTACTGTTCGTTTTGGTCACAGCAGCAATTATTTCGAAAAGTTTGGAATTTTGTTTTAAATTATGCATACTTTTGAGAGCAGCTTAAACTGAAGAAGTTCAAAAATATGAACACTTTTAAAACTGGTAACCACTCGGAATATTTTGTTGTGATCTGTAACGTTTACCGTATTGGGGAGTCAGCTACCGCAAACTGAGATCATTAGTGAACAAGTATACCATCACAGCCTCGGCGAACAAGCGAAGGAGAACCAAGCAAACAGGAAAACTTCGCTTTCACTTGAAGTATACTGGAGCCTTTAGCCTGGCATCGCCAGACAAATGCGCAATGCTTTGCAAATGCACATGGGTCTGGAACTGCACAATGCATTTTCTTGTTCCAAAAGACGTTACCAACAGCCGTTCATCAAAATGCCTCTGGACGCAATTGGATAGACCTACAACCAATCAGTGCAACGAACGAGCCATCTTGGTTGTTTGTGAAAATGCCTCAACCTGAACAAAGCTTGAATGGTGCAGGGCCAGACTGATGTGCTGAGTGAAATTAGAAAAGCAGAGAAGGGGTTTCTGGGAGACGCGGAAACGGGGAGTCCTCACAAATCCCAACAGCACGTTCTGCAAAGTTTCTTCTCCCATGCTTCAAACAACCGCTGATTGGTTGAGCAGGGTAGGAAGTGAGTAGATATTTGGTAATATTTTGGCTGTATCCAAAACAAATGAAAACACAGATGACACAATGAAATGGAGGATATATAAGAGCGAAATATGAAAAGCAGTGAGCAAGTTTCTGTCTCTGTTTAAACTTTTGACATGAACGGGAATTACGTTTAAGTGTTTCTTCTATGGTTTTCTGTTCATTCTGGATTAGTGAATGTGACACTGTCCACTAGAGAACACATTAAATTTACGTGGAAGTATGTAGGCAAAATGCTGTGTGAACGTCAGCACATGATGCACGTTCACGTTTGCTGACGCGCTCACACATAAGTATAAACCAGGCTTTAAAGGGACCATAATGTAAGATTTGGAATATTTCTTTGTCTAGCATTGTTTATCAGTCAGAGGGATTATACCAAGAACATGAAAAAGTGCAATCTGTGCCTTGTGCATTTTCTCTAGGTCAACACATCTACCCTACTCTACAAGCTCTTCTGAATCGCAGCTATTTGTGACGAGCGCTGCATGGGTATCGCCACTGATCTCCCGATTTGATTTCGATTCACAAGGTCCCGATTCGATTAAATACCGATTTGATTAAATGCCGATTCAATATCAGTGAATTAGAAGTGATAATTATAATACCAAGATTCCTTATAAAATATTCTAAGAAACTGATGATTTTAACTGCACAGGGAACGATTTAGCGTGCATGGTGAACTACAGAAAGTATGAATGGGAAACACTGACAATAACTGGGCTCAAAGCATGACTTAAAAAAAACATTTAAATATCCAACACTGATACACCACAGTGCTTTGGAATTGAAAATAGTGTGTATTCCTGCCCTGTACTCCATTCATATAAACCCCTATAATAAGGGACCTATTTAACAGGAGACTGCATATCATTTTATACATATGAAAACAAAAACTGAACATAAAGAGGCTCGATTTTGCAAGGCAAATAAGCTATACAATAGTATTACATGTATCCCAGTATAGTATTATAATATTTTACATAACATTATATAACATTTTATATAACATACTAGCCTCAAACACTTGCCCTCAGGGGAATCCCCGCCGCCATCTTAAGTGTCGTTCCATTAGTCTGAAAATCTGAAGTGAACTTAGTCAGATCATCCCTCGGAGGGCTGAAGGAGGGAGTGAACGATGGTCACTCCAGACGTGAATATCACCCACAATGCATTGCTAAATGCATTTGGTGCAAGAAAATACACCAAAGGTTAGGTAATGCATGTAAAACGCCAGTTGCTCATTACCGAAGGAGTATAAATGAATTAAGCAAAGTATCATAAATCCCTAGCAATAATAGCTAGGACAATCATGATACATATCCTAAACAGATATGTGTAAATTAGAAACAGCTGACTGCATAAGCCTCGTTGAAATGAGTCTGCATGTCCAATGATTTGTAAAAAGCAGGATAGCACTAAACCTACAACTGCCGGTCGATCAATGACAGTTTGGGCTGAAAGTGTACAAGGGCATGGGCGTTCCATTTGGATCCCCCACCTGCTTTCCCCTCTGTTCTCCAAGTGGCCTCCGCGCGAGGTATGCAGTTACGTCATATTAAGGGCTGAAGGTAAGTGAATGAGGGGGAGTAGAACTACAATTGAAATGCAGCTATGCCCTCGTTGGCTTCCCCTCGGCACTTACCCTCGGGGAATCCCCGCCGCCATCTTAAGTGTCGTTCAATTAGTCTGAAAATCTGAAGTGAACTTGGTGAGATCGACCCTCGGAGGGCTGAGGGAGCGAGTGAAGTGAAACTACTAGAAGTGGATTACTATTGAAACGCAGCAACAGTCAGCACTCTGCATATGCGCGGACTGCTTTACATTAGAATGAATGTATACCTCCGCTGTATCGCATACAATTTGACGGACTCATTGAGAACAATTTAAGCGCCTAAACGCCTATAGCATTTAGTGCAATCTGCACGCATTCACTGAGTAAAAGGCATTGATTTTAAAGATTGATCTCGGCTTCATTCAGAATTCAGAATCAACCAAACGAGAATCCGGATTAATCTGAAAATCGCTTTTTTTACCCAGCCCTATTTGTCATGTAGAAAATTTAAATTAATCTGATTGACCAATCACGGCCTCAAGCAAGTATAACTAAGGTCGAACTACTCCAGCAGGAGGCGTGACAACAGCGGAATGTTACTATCCCCGGCCAATAACATTTGTCGGCTAATGCATGTTAATGAGCAAGGTAAACTCACGTTCACAACTGAAAACGGAAGGGAAGAAAGAGACACCCTAAAAAAATGTATAAAAGACATAATATGATTTTTTTTTGTATTAAAATATTTTTAAATGTGCATCATATACACTAAGGAATCACACAAAAATGCATGATTGTATAGGCCTACACTATGGCCTTTCTAAAATCAATGCGGACGAGCAAAGTTAGCATTCGCACCTGACCTGCAGGTAAATGTAGCCTAATTACCGCAGGAGGTGAAATTTTCACATCAAATCTGACAAAACTGTCAATCTGACTCTTGGGCAAGGTTGTACAAACTCTTGCATTGTTAGTATGGATGACATGTAGATGGTGTTCGCTTTTGGCCTATGGCTAATTCCTAGTTTAGTAGTATGCGTTTTAACATCACAGAACTGGGCCATGTTTAGCAATTAGGATTTCCAAACCTGCACTTCAACATATTCTTTCTCATCGGGGTTATTTGTGTTTTGCAAATATTGAAGTATTGATCTGCTGCGCCCCAGTAAAATGTCCCGTTCGACTTTTAACAAGCTTCTCTAATTGGCTGTGGATTAATTTGGACTGATTATAACGAGAAAAATAATGGATATTTTTCCAACCCAGAATACAAAGTATGGCGCGCACCTTGCGGTCTGGTCCGTGCATTGATGCACGCACAGTGTGCTAACGCGCACGCAGCAATCCTTGTATTGTCAAGCGAAACAAGAATAATAGTGAGCTAATCAAGGGAAGTTCATATACGTTGTATAGCACATTTTATACATGCAGCAGGCTTTCAATATTTCTTCTGTATTTGAGTAATGGAGAGCCTGTGCCCCAATAGCGCTTTATGTCTTGCAACGCCCCTGGGTATTGGATTACACTTTGACACTGAGCCAGAGACTTTCCACCGAGTCAGGCTGAAACCAACCGATGTGAGTCAGAGACGCTAGTCTGATGCCATAGGTTTATACAGTAGTTTGTGTAACTGTGTGTTTATAAATGTAATGTCAATGTGTGTAAATTGTAAAAATGTAGAAAACTATTTAGGCTAGTCAACAAAACTCTTCATAATAAATTGTAACCACATGAAATCGAACATAGTTACCACCAGAGGCACCATTATCCCTTAAAATGAATACTCACCAAACCTACCTGGTACTGACTCGTCTTGGCAAGGGGCAGCAGAAAAGCATCGGCATAAATGGTTTGGCAAAGAGACACAAAGAGAGCCAGCCAGACAAACAAAAAGCTAAAGTGAACAGAATCTGCCCCCAAAAGACCTAAAGTAAAGAGTAGAGGAAAATATTGCAATACATAGCCAACATATTATACATATAAACATACACAAACACACGTACAATTTGGTACGATGGACAGTTTTTCAGTTCCGATTGCAGCATTGTATCCATTGTTTTAATGTTTCTGGTGTTAATGTCATAGTCCTGTCAGACCCAGCTCACGAATGCCTTTTTTGGGAATCTCGTAAAATGCTTTACATGCCTTGCAATTTCACAGCTTGACGTAAAATTTGGTGCTCAACATTTCAATAAATTCCCCAACGCTTTTAATATTTATTTCAGTAAGACTATCGAATGAAGTGGACGAGTACATAAAGTGAACACCTTTCTATAATGGAGTGCCCCCCCCTTTTTTATCTCCGACTCTGCCAAAGCATATGAGCGCATGCTCAAACGACGTTCTACGCAAATTGCGCCAACTCCGTGGAGTGGATGAGGCCAGCTAACAGCTGCATAAAGATGCTTAGCATTTCTACACAACAACAATAAAACGCTGTCGAATTAGTGTCATTTGCTCTATTTATAACAAAACGAGTCATATTGATTACCACTTTGTGACAGGTATGCAATATTTTGTTGTGGGATATTGTAGGCGTTATTCATTGATACCAGAAAACAGTCAGCTAACGTAACGTTAGCTAGCGCTAATCTGCACACCCAAACTACTAACATTACCTAGCAAGCTAGCATGAAGAAAAGGCTAGGCCTGCAGGGCCGAACGTCGAATTTGAACAGTTCATATCCTTCGTTGCCTTCTCTGATATGACCAAAGGAGCATTAATGGTCACCTGGATTTAAACTATTGGAACAAATTGAACGCAGACAGAAGGAACCCAGCCAAGGAGGCGCAATCGAACAAGAAAAGGTTAGCTAGCTAGCATTATCGTTAGCTAGTCTTTCGTCTTTGAACGGGAGGGAGACTTTGGCAACCATTGCATTGAATCCATTCCTTCCTGCCCCTAGTAAACACAGTTGGCTAGCTGGCGAACGTCAACAAGATAGCGTTAAAACAAGCAACAACGATGTTTTTACATGCTAACGAAAGCTAACGTAAACCAGGTAGCCTTGACATCGTTTGCAGCATTTGGGATTTGAAAAATATTGACGACTGAGTGGCTTAAAGTTATTAGCTATATACCTTGTTAAGGTTAGTTAGGCTAGCCTGCCGACGTTGGCTCTGTTTGCATCAAAAGGACACGCTTGGGAAACTGGGAGCTGGCTGCCGGATCAGGCGTTTTGAATGTGGGATAAAATGGAGACCCCGACGATTGTCTATGATCTGGATACGTCGGGTGGTCTTATGCAGGTAAAATTCTGGTAGCTAATGTTAACATTATCCAATCAACTTGCTTGTTAGCTTTATTGTTGAAAATTAGAGAATGTACGCAAAGCATGCAATGCAGTATGATTCCACTGTTGAAAGCAAAGAAACTGAGTCAACCGTTCAAGAAAAGGCAACTGTACTCTCATTTTGCTCCTCTTGATATAGCAAATCCAAGCATTGCTTGCGCCTCCCAAGTCTGAAGATGGCGAAAAGAGAAGTCGCAAGCCAGATAAAAATGCAAGGAGATCAGGGAGAGCCACGAACCACGACACCTGTGACAGTTGCCGAGAAGGAGGCGACCTCCTCTGCTGTGATCATTGCCCCGCTGCCTTTCATTTACAATGCTGGTAAAGTATCAATATTTGTAAATTGTTGTGAAATCGGTTAGTAAGAAAGCCACAGTTCTAGGGTGCATAGGCAAACTGCCCTGAACTTTGCTTGCGTGGGTTTAAAAAGCAGTAGTTATGCAGGCAATGCCATCACATAGGTTTCTTAAACCGTTCCAGAGCTACAAATCTTTGAACATGCTGGTAGACTGTGCAGAAAGAGGACAAGAACTGGGCGGGGCCTAATGTGTGGGTAGGGCTTCTGGTCTGGCTTTTTGCTGTAACTTATGAACAAGCTGGTCTACCCTTTCCTGTGCATGCATACAGTCACCCGTACTTTATTTTTTTCTGCATTAAGTTAGCCGTTTATTTAAAGGTTCTGTGTATGTGGTGTCTCGTGCCCTGATAACCTATGATTGTTGGGAAGTAGCAAGCAAAGAATTTAGGGCAGTATTTAAAGCAGCTGTATGTAGTTTCTGGTTTTGGGAACCCCCACCGTTTGCGTAGTGTAATTATTATATACCTAACCATCACAAAGAAGACATGCAGAATGCTCGTGGTTACTGCATGTTGCAAGCGCAATCAATAACTATAATCCAAGTGTGATAATCTCTTCCTGATTTGGTGACGCACTTACTTGTGCCATAATGCAATATGTCACAGTTTAGCTGGAGATTGTAGCCAGTGGCAGACACATTTTTTGAGACTTCAAGAGGACTGATCTGAACAGCAATTTTTTTCATTCTCCCGTTGACATTACAATGTGCAAACTGTAGAAAGGCATTGATAATCCGTTAATACGAAAACATTTCATAAGCTGCTTTAATGTATAAACATGACGTTTTTAGTTTTTTTTTAACGATTTTTGATCCCCCTCAATATTGTAGCTATAGTGTTTGAATACCAAACCAGCATTGTAACTGTCAATTCCTAAAAATGATACATTTCCAACAGACACGACCGTGAAGCATGTTGTGCATGTGAAAGGGAAAAGTAGAAAAAGTAGTCCATGTCAAACTGCTGGCCGTTTTTTTTTTATTATACTACATTATTAACATTGAATATTTGTCCTAATGTTTATGCACAGCTCTGGTTTTAGAGGGAGATAGCATGGTTTTAGACCTAGTTTTCAAATGATTGCATTAACTGCACTGTTGATTGTTGTTGGAAGGGCCATGTTCTATTATTTTATTAATGTGTGAAAACATACATTTTTTAAATACTTAAAGCCACATTATGAGCTACATTTCAGAAAAACTGTTGCAATATAATGTTCTCTGTGTAGGCGCATTCTATAATACCCTGTTTAATTTCACAATTTTGTCTCACCTTTTGAGGAATTTTGCTGAAGAAAGTAGAACCATTGTTTATTCACTCTGGAATTGCACTGCTTCAACATCTTTGTGGTTCTTGGAAACCTTGAATATAACCATGTTGGCTTTTGCAATATATGAAACACATACTTTCCCCACTGAATTGACAGAGTTGTCAGGGGTTATTGGTATTCTGCCAATAGTCACTTTGTTCCACTGCACCTGGCTTTTATCAGCTGCCGCAGTTTGATCTCGAATTTACTCCCTTCTCTTTCAATGGAAAGTCAACACTAATCTACACTGGGCAGATGATGTTTGGACAAAGTGCAAAGTAATATATTTACACTAAACATTTTTATCTTTAGATATTTGGTATCTTGTTAATATGTCTTCCATTGTGTTGATCAATGTCATGCATCTGAAGTGTATTCATGTTTTATTATGTTTAGCAGAATAATAGCTGTTTAAATATGGTGTATATAAAGCTGGTGTGCATAATTATATGGTTTGAAAAGTGTTTCAGGAGTTAATATGATTTACCATGGCATATGCATATTGTATCACATATTAACCTTGAATGGACTGCCTGTCACTTTTTCTTGACCCGGCAGTAATCCACCCCTCAGCAAAGAGATGCTGCCCCCTGGTGACTGGATGTGTCATCGCTGCACAGTGCGCCGTAAAGTGAGTGTTTAGTATGTTTAGAGTAATGGAATGTTATACCTCCGGTTACTTAAGCATGCTCATAGATTGCTTTGTTTCAGAAGCGGGAGCTGAAGAAGGAGCAGATCAATGGGCTGGTGTCTAAGCAGTCTCCCTCTCATGCTGCAGAGGTGGAGATGACTCCAGGCACCATCCGGCTGGACCCTCACGCCACTGTGAGCACAGGCCTGAGAGCTGCTGTAGCTCAGGTGAGGCTTATGGAGAGGAGGCCCACCAGCCGGCCCAACACACCCACCTCCACGGCCTCCACAGACACGCCCACGCCCTCGGAGCAGAACGACATGGACGAGGACATGCTGGACGTGGAGGACGAGGCCCAGTGCTCAGATCCAGAGAGCTCCACACCACACCTCAAGAGGCCATTTGACCTTCTGATTGCAGCTGCTATGGAGAGGAACCCCACCCAGTTCCAGCTTCCCAACGAGCTCACCTGCACCACTGCACTTCCAGGTTGGAGCTCCTTGCCTCTATGGATAGGCGTATCACTGAAAGGATAAATGCCCGTTGGAGGAGTACATTCTGCATGTATTTTGCTTTGGAACATATCTCTCTTTGCCATCTTTAAGTTTTGTTTGTTACCCCCAGGAACCAGTAAAAAGAGGAGAAGAGATGAAATGACAGGAAAGAATGTGAAGCGTCCACAGCACGAGCTGGACCACAATGGCCTGGTCCCCCTGCCTGTGAGGGTCTGCTATACATGTGGCAGGTAGGAAATGACAAGGCAGCTACTTGGACTGATCACATGGCTTTTGGCGTTTTTCTATTATTTTTACCTCTCAACACAAATGCTTTACTTGATACATTGTGTCTACTACTTTTGAGTGGGTTATAATGTATGAAGAAATTATATTGTCGATTAGAGCCTGACTGAGACTGGATCTTTGGGACCGATAGCGATATTAGGCAAAAAAAAAACATTTCAGATTTTAACATAGAGGCCAATATTCTTTATACACATACAGAATATATAGCCTACATACATGTTTTGCAATGATCCCTCAAATATGGTTATTAAACACTTGTAAGATATGTAATCGGATATCCTTTTAATGTTTAGGTTGATTGTTTTATGTCGGTTGTAATGTTTTATACTGATGTTTTCTTCTTGGCCAGGGCTCCCTTGTAAAATATATATCTAAATCAATCTATCTCAGTGGGACTGGCCTGGTTAAATAAAGGATTACCAACATTTGTGTTGGGCCCGTAATCTATCAAATCGGTCGGAATCTAGTGTAGATTCCATACTATAGAACCATAAATATGATTCTAAGTTGACTGCAGTGGAATTCAAACTGTCGAAACATACAGAAAGTGCTTGGAGGCTCATGTTACAGAACAGAAGCTGTAATAATGGGATCCTCAGATCAGAGATGGGGAAGGCTAAAGGAGTGGGTGGCAGACAGAGATGACAAAACAGAAGGATTCTTATTGAAAAAAACTGTCCCTAAATATTTTTGATCCCGGGGTGACAGAGGTTACTTTTTCATGTGCTAGCCAGAGTAGATCTTCATATGCCATACTTGAAACTTCGTTTTTTTTTTTTTTAAATAGACATTTATCATTACTGTAAATATGAAAACAAATAAATACACAAATTCAGGACAAAATGAGAACCTAATCCGGATCAACAGGCTATGTTTAAAATGTACCCAGACTGAAAGCTGGATAATCGGAAGCACATAATGCCACTATAGCATGAATTGCGAAGTGATAGAAAGTTTGAGGTGCATGCAATTAGTTGTTCTTTGGCCTGACTTGCTCAACACTTTTTGCAGCAAATTTTGCTATTATGCCTGCAGCCAGCTATATAGCCTACTGGCAGAGTTAGGCAGGTCAGGGTTCTTTGAAATAGCTTATTTAGGAGTTAATATTGCGACAACATTCTCTCTGTCCAGCTTCTTTTCAAACGATTTAGCACCATCACAAAGAGAAGCTGCTCCAATTTGTTATTTCTTTGTGTAGCAGCGTAACTTATGTTATAAAAACCTATGTGCGTTATTCAAATTCATTTTGAATTTTGAGGCAATGTATTGTACTAAAATACACTGAACTCAGTGGAGAAAATACAGTCTTACAAACATAGATGTTATGAGCCATGACCATATTTCTCATCAGGAGACATCTAAACGCAAATCTGTTTAGTAGACCAATCCCATTATTGGTTATCAGATGTGGTCATCATAAAGCTCAAGTGCTGGTGCGCGTATTAAAGTGGGGTAGTGGAACAGAACGCACTACTGGGGCTATGACCACAGTGTTTGACTTAATTCAATGGTGGCTATTTATTTAAGGTAAGGAGTCTTACGCAAGTAATTCAAAGAGACATTTTTAATTTCTCAGGGCATTTTTGCCCTTTGCCACTGAAAATCCATCCCTGCAGTAAACCTATACCACTTGACATGACTCGAGTGAGCAACAGGAACAGCCTTGTGTGTTTTACTTTGGACTTGTGTCTATGGGGCTGAACTTGTAAGACGTAGACACGATTATCAAGATTTTTAATATCTGCTCCCCATTCAGTCACTAGCTCTGGTTTGCACATAGCAATTTTCTTTAATGCCCTGCAGTCCTGCACTAGCCCAGCAGGTTCTCGTGATCACATTGTGTTTCTGTGTAGGGTCATGCTGCAATAGAATCAACTTTAGGACAGCCTACAAAATGTGGGACCAATAGTCATCTTGTGGACTGTACTGGATCGAGTTTCGCTGAGAAGTGCCACGAATTTCCACAACAAAACAGCTTCTCTACTACTTTATCGGGCTCTGGAGGGCATAACAAAACAATGCATTAACCCATTAAAAACTCCATAAAAAAAGTCTTCCAAGACTAAGTCTGAAAACATATCCAGTGTGACAGGGTGATCCTGACAGGGTGAAGAAAAGCCAAACGGTCCGTGGTTATGGTGGCTAGTGACAGGGTGAAGAAAAGCCAAACGGTCCGTGGTTAAGGTGGCCAGTCCTTCACCACTATCAAATCAATGAGGGTGTTCTACTTGCTGATTGTAACCTTGTGCGTTGGCACACACAAAGTAGGAGTCGACATTAGCTCACCTAAAAGCTCTGTGCAGGTGACTAGTATGCAGTTAACTGGTTGGGCACCTTTTTTATACATTGATCATTTATGTACCAAAAAATATAAATATATATGTATGTGTATATGTATACATGGAATGTAATACTGATTAAAGTGAGCCTGGAGTGAGAACCGCTAGCTCACTAATTAAAGAAGGGTCTGCTAGGAACTAGGAAAAGGCAAATGACTTTGACTCAAATATACATGATTTTGAAATGCAATTCAAATTATTTACTTGTTTTAATGAAGTTTTAAGTGCATTTAGAACAAGCCTCTTTTTATGTTTACATAAGTGTTTATTTTCTGATCACAATAAGTCTATAAAAGTATTTGGTTGTCAGAAGTTAATTTATTCAATTTGAGAGTGGCTGTCCCAATGTTTTTTGGCCCAATGTTATTTGGCTGGTAGCAGGCTAATCTATCAAACTGCTGTCAACATAGTAACAATAAACCATTGACTAATCAGGAAATCTTAACAACAGGGTTGTCAAATGTTTTAAAATGTTGTGACAATTTTGTGACTGTTATAGCATGCCAACAGTTGCACTTGAGGAACTAGCCTGGTCAGATGCTGTTGCCAAGCAATAGGGGATGTTTCCTTTATTTACCAAAATATCAGATTTGTTTTCTTTGAATATATATTTTTTTTATCAATCCAAGCAAGTGTGTGTGTGTGTGTGTGTGTGTGTGTTGAAGGAGTTGTAGGTTGGCTCCACTTATCCAGTGTGACTACTGTCCGCTGTTGTTCCACATGGACTGTCTGGATCCCCCTCTCACTGCCATGCCAGTGGGGAAATGGATGTGCCCCAATCACATTGAGCATGCGGTGGTAAGTTTGAAGTGTGTGTGTGTGTGTGTGTGTGGCCTTCCACTTTTAAGTACACAGCTGCATGCACACCATTGGCAGAAACTGCTGTTGCTGCTTAGTCATTCAAGATGTTACCAGTGCAGTATTACAATATATTTGACAATTTCAAAGAAGCAGCTCCAAGCTGAAACATAACAACATAGCAACATAATGTAACCATGAAAGCCAACTATCAAAGCCTGCTTCAATAAAGGCTAGCTCAAAAACGTTATGAGAAAACAGAAATCCTGTATCAGATGTTTAGTGTTTGACTGTGGTTCTCCTGTTTGGAAGCTCAAGCAGAGGAGCCTGACCCTGAGCAGTCGCTGTCAGCTGTTTGATCAGTTCCAGGACCGCATGTCCCAGCATGCCGTCAAGGTGGACTTCCTGCAGAGGGTACATCGGCTTCACCCACCCCTCCCAAGAGGGTCATACACCCAGCAGAAAAAAACGCTCAAGGTGAACTGTTTGATAATTATACCTCATTCCCTGGCCCATAGGTAGTAACCCATCATACATAGTCAAATTGAAAATGGTCTTTCTACTGTATCCCCCTCCCTACAAAAACAGGTTCCAGACGCCATCAAATGTCAGTACAAATGTCCCCCGGTAATGATCCCCCCTGCTGGGATCCGCTATGGTGAGCTCATCTGCAGTAGCATCCCGGAGCCATCCCCAGCCTGGAACCAACAGGCTTGTCGGCACTTAACCAGTGAGAAGGAGCAACAAGAGGTGATTGAAACATCAGCAGAGTCGTTCACATTCTCTATTCTAGTTACTCACCATCGCACTTGAAATCCATGTCAGTACACTGTTACATTACGAGCGTAATGCAACAATCTCGTCATGGTGATTTGGCCAGCAGTAGTGACTCAATCTGATTGGTTTTCATTTCAGTGGCTTCAGGATGTAATCTCCCTCCAGTGCAGCATCATGAAGCACCTGTCAGACAGGAAAACGCCCTCATCCAAGTGGGAGCCCCCGCTAACAGACCAAGCCGACGTCAAACCCAGTGTCACGACACAGGACAGCACCGTGTGCTCTGCTAACAGGAAGGAGGCCTCTGCCTTGGAGGTCCCATCGGTCAGTTGCAGTGATCACCAGAGTTCCTCTTCCTTGGAGTGTTGTCTGTGTAAAAACACACAGTGTCACTGTGGGCCTAGGAATGGCCCTCTGAGCCAGCACACCAGGACTAAGAGCAGTGAGGAGCAGGGAAAGATGAGATCCACGGAGGACCCTTCTGGGTTGCCATGTGTTCAGACATTGGCTTTCTCAGCTCCCATACTTAATCATGTAGTTGTGGTTAAAACAGAGGGTGCCTCGTCAAAGACCTTGGCAGCTATGGCATCCCAAATCAAATCCGAACTGGCCATTCCTCAAGCAGCCCATTCCACCTCTCCCAATGCAGGGTCACAGGGACACGACCTTGCTCCTACTAGTAGTGGCCTCATACCACCCAACACGTTTCCCCAGGTCAGCCTATCATCGTCAGTGTTGACGGAGGAGAAGGCCGGTGGGAGTGGTGTCACCTCCAGCAGCAGCCTCCAGCTCCCCAGCGTCCCGCCCTCCACTATGGAAGACATGGCCAGCTGCCTAAAGACACTTGCAGATTGCAACGGTGGTGAGTCTGAATTCACTTAACAGATCAATACAATTGGATTATCAATATTAACTATAAATTTAATAGTTAACCTTAACGCATTATTCAAAACAATAACAATTGATGAACCTAATTCACTATGGACTGCTTCTGTTCCTCAGAGATCCAGCTGAGTAATCTAGATGAGACGTTCATCAAGCTGCTGGCCTGGCAGAGGGTCCAGCAGCTGCTGGGTTCGAAAGCTCCATCGCCACAAAGCAGCTCCAGCAGCAACGCCCTCACTCCTGGACAAGGCCCACTGGCCCAAGGTACGATTCATTTGCTTCGCAGGTTTTCATACTGCTTTTCCAACTGCATTTGAAGAGTGAATTTTTCTTTATAACGTCAAGCCAAAGAAAGGCCCTCTATAACTATATAAAATATATATATATATATATTCCTGATTTTATATTTTATTTATATATATATTATTATATATAATATTATTATTATTTATTTCTATTTTAAAATTTTTTATGTATATTTATTTATAAAAATTATTAAACCAAAATAAATGACAACCAAAATCTTGGAAATTGATATTGTTTTGGAACTTTTAATTGGATGTCAAAAGTCAAGTCAAAGCATTTTTTTAAGTTTTAAAATACCTTGCAGGATCTGTTTGTAAATGTTGGATATAAGTTTATCCCTCCTAGTATGGCCACCTTAACGTGGTGGAGGGGTTTCAGTGTCCCTGTGATGCTGGGAGCTGTGTTGACAGGGGCAGTAGCCCCTGGTAGGGTCTCCCATGGCAAATTGGTGGCACCTCGCCCAGAATAGGGAAACGGGGGCTACCCCCTGGAGCCAGACCCGGGGGGGGGGGGTGCTCGCCGGCGAGCGTCTTGTGGCCGGGCCTTGACCCATGGGGCCCGGTCTGGCACAGCCCGAAGAAGCATCATGTAGCCGCCCGGTGGACCCATCACCTGCAGGGATAGACATCGGGGTCGGGTGCAATACCAGTCGGGTGGCAGGCATAGGCGGGGACCTAGGCGTGCTGCCCCCTGGCATCGTAGACTGGTCTTAGGGATGTGGAATGTTACCTCTCTGGTGGGAAAGGAACCGGAGCTAGTGCTGGAGGTGGAGTAGTACCAACTAGACATACTTGGGCTCACCTCTACGCATGGCACTGGTTCTGGAACCCAAGTCCTGGAGAGGGGCTGGACTCTTTTGTTTACCGGTGTCGCCCAGGGGGAGAGGCGCCGGGCAGGTGTGGGGATTCTTACAAGTCCCTGGCTGGGCGCCGCTGTGTTGGAGTTTTCCCTGGTGAACGAGAAGGTCGCCTCTTTGAGACCCGCGAGTCGCTGGGGGAAAGGCTCTGACTGTTGTCTGTGCTTATGCACCAAATGGCAGTTCGGATCATTCGGCCTTCTTGGAGTCGCTGGGTGGGGTCCTGGAAAGGGTACCATCTAGTGATTCTATAGTTCTGCTGGGGGACTTCAACGCCCATGTGGGTGACGATGGAGAAACCTGGAGAGGGGTG
>JAVQIZ010185158.1:0-18932 GCA_036023535.2 Galaxias brevipinnis
AAACAAAGACAGTGGGATGACAAAAGAGAAATATAAACCAGACGGATAGAGACAAAAAGATGGAGGGAGAGAAGGAGAGGTGATGCAGATGCTGCATACTACGTGACCAGCTACAAACGTATGTGTGTGTGTGTGTAAGAATGTGTGTGTGTGTAAGAATGTGTGTGTGTAAGTGTGTGTGTGTGACGCTCTCCATAGAGGCAGCTATTCACCTGCAGAGAGCTGATATGCATTCTGATGAGGCCAGCGTTACAGTAAAACGGATTTGGGGGGGTAGGAGGGGGGAGTCATAGTCCCTGGCTAGGAACGGGCTCGGAGGAGCGGGGGTGCGGGGGTGACTTATCTTTCTGATTGGATCGTTCCTTTTGGACAGGGATATCCTGTGAGTCTGAGCTGGCTGGTTTTATAGTCCGCTCCAAACTCCCACTCTGTGCACACACACACCAAGTGTCTTTATCTCTGGCCCACTCTCACACACACACACACACACGCACACACGTACACACACACACACACACACACACACACTGGAAGGCTCCTGCAGATGCTTTTTGACATATCTGCACATATTCACGTTGTTCTGCAAACTAAGTCACGATGTGTTTCTCTCTCAAACACACACACATTAATAACACACACACACACACACACACTCACACTCACACACACATGCATAGTAAGAGCACACACACACATGTGTGGTGGAGATGCAGGCAGTCCTTGGTGGTTCTGTGCGAGTTACTGTTTGTATTAGTTGCAGTAATGTGTGTATGTGTGTGTGAGTGTTTGTGTGTGTGGAGAGACTGACATTGCTGCTGGTTGTGTGTGTGTGTGCCTGTGTGTGTGTGCCTGTATGTTTGTAGAGAGACTGACATTGTTGCTGGTTGTGGCGTGTGTGTGTGTGTGTGTGTGTGTGTGTGTGTGTTTGTTATTCAGACCATGTTGGTGTGTGTGTTGGGGCTTCGACACTGCAGGTCCTGAACCTGATCTAGAACCCAGTTAATGTGGGGTCTTTCCTGGGGGTTGGACACCATGATGGAGCTCAGCAGAGTCTGCAGGCCTTCAGAGTAGCTACACACCAAACACAAAGAAGAACAAACACCACTACGTTCAAAAGCACACAACTGCTTTACTTATATTTTGTTCCTTTATGAGGGAAAAGTTGAGTTTTTAAAAGACAGACAGAAAGGCATACAACAAATTCCACACTATATCCTTTTGCTTACATATAGTTAGAATTTTTGTTGCTGTCTGTTTTATTATTTCTGTCTAATTGTTTATTTGTGTCATGTTATCTATGTTGATGCTGTGAAGCGACTTTGGGTGTTAGAAAAGCGCTATATAAATAAAATGAATTATTATTATTATTATTACTAGAAAGGCCACAAGTATCTAGACACATGCAGGTCAAGATCGTCCACACCTTTTCTGTACAGACCTCACCTTGGACATAGGGTTCTCTCCTTCTCCAAAAATGTTACCCCCTAGGAATCATCCACAGGATCACTCTATATGGTCTAGCATTAAGATTTCCCTTAACTGGTACCGAGGAGCAAAGGTTAACGCCTCAGTACAACAGTATCCAAACTCAAAGAGGAGAAGGCCGTGTATAGTATCTCTGATTCATCAGATTGGCTACTCTGTAGATAGCTTAGGTTGGTAGAAAATAACGTTTTATTGGACCTGGCTGGTATTGACCAGCACGACAATGTGAACATTTAATGGTGTGTATCTCAGACCCATCATATTGGCCCCACGCCGTACTGGGTCTGGTTGGTTCTGATGGGACCCGGTACTGACCTACACGACTGCGGGCCACATTTTGTGTGTATCTCAAACCCATCATATTGGCCACACGCTGTACTGGGTCTGGTTGGTTCTGATGGGACCCTGTACTGACCTGCACGACTGTGGGATGGTGACTGGGTTCTGGACCGCCAGCGCCACACTGTCTCCCTTCTGGAACACCATGTCATAGGGACCCTCCAGCATCATCATGCAGTACAGCACGCAGCCTAGCGACTGGGGAAAGAGGGCTCCAAGGTTAAAACAGCGCCGTTGTAACTGTTGAAAACTATAAATAAAGAAGTTAAATGACTTTTTAAGTGAATAATATTAATTAATCATCGGTGTGTGAGTGTGAGTGAATCGGTGAATGAGAGGCAACATTGCAAAGCGCTTTGGTTCCATTCCTGTTGTAAAGTGCTATATAAATGCAGTCCATTTACCATTTAATATTAATTAACTAACAGTATGTGTAGTATTGAAGAAGAAAAAAATTACATAAGTGTTATTTTTTTACATTTGTGAAAACAAAATAAAAACGGTTCAGGTTGCAGTAGGCAGTTGAACAGAAGAAAAGGAATGGAGGGTATATGTTCCATTGTTACTCTCCATTTTCAGAGTGGAGCAAATCAGATGTGTTCGTATGTTTGCGAAAAGTAATAGCCTGTCATTACATACAATCAAACAGCAAACTGCATTACCCAGATGTCTGTGCGCTCGTCTACGATGCAGTGGCTCTCCACGTTGAAGAGTTCAGGCGCTCTGTAGGAGATGGTGCACCTCTGGGCTGCCCAGTCCTGAACCATCATTGCCTCTCGACTGCCCCGTACCTAACACCAGGTTAAGCATATAAAATACCTGACATGAACAATAGAACAGTAAGACGAGGATTTCAAACCAAAACAAATGTATGTGGGTTGACTGCTGAGGGGGCGGGGGGAGGGGGGTAACAGCTGACAAAATTCAGAAACAGATACTACGATATGCCGCGTGTACGTACAGAAACTGAAACTAGTGAAAGCCGACATTCATAAGCCACAAATGTAAATGGGTCAACGACCGAAAGACCAAAGTTAACACTGATTGAATTGATTAAATAAGCCATTGTTAGGCATCAACTGATAACTATTAGTGCGGTTGTTAACACAGGGATTGATTACATATTAGTTTGGACATCTTGTTAATAAGTAGCTAGCTGATTCTTCTTTTTCCTTCAATGCTCTGCCCATTCACTCCCATTCATTCCAGCCACCCTATAGACTGTACTATAGAGATACAACTTTGTGTAGGGGAACTGGGTCATTCTACTTTTAATATGTGTAAAGGTATTAACTAAACGCTATATCAATATTTATAGATTATTAATTAATTCATAAATTAATATTAGAATCGATCAATTTGATTAAAAGTGTCATATCAAATAATTAAGGGGGCACCACCGAAGGACTTTAGCTTATTGCATGGCTTGATGGGAAACCAGGTCTGATCTTTGTATTAGCTTTATTTTAATGAATAATTAAAATAATATTAGTTCAATGTTAATGCAAATATGAAAGTTAAACGTTTCAGTCTCAATTCTGAAGTAGTATGAATTTTCTGAAATTATAGTTGTGTGAATGGATGAATCATATGCAAAAGGAACAAGTTTAACATAATACATACTTCAATTCTCATCATTGTCAATGTCCTTGTTCGATTAATTTGTTTAGTTATTCCGTTAAACAACCAATCTTAGTCCTTGGAAAATTCTGATATGTTTTTTAGGACAGAGCTTAATCTCCATTGAAAGAGGAAAGGGCTTCCCCTCTCCTTTCCTGGCATTCCAGGGAGTCCTCTGACCAGACCCAAAAGGTGTTATCTAAAGATTTGTAACCTTGTTCTCATGCAGAAAACCCAAAACCAGGCCTTCTTATCTGATCAAGATAACTGTCCTGTCTCTCTGGTCCGGAGAGCATTTTACACCCTCCTCAAGAACCAAATGGGCACGGGGGTTTAGACGTGTGAAGTTGATTCTCCCTACATTTGTTACAGACGGCCACCATATAGACTGTCCTATAGAGATACTACTTTGTACACAGAGCCACCATATAGACTGTACTATAGAGATACTACTTTGTTACACAGCGCCACCATATAGACTGTACTATAGAGATACTACTTTGTACACAGAGCCACCATTTAGACTGCACTATAGAGACTTTGTACACAGAGCCACCATATAGACTGTACTATAGAGACTTTGTACATAGAGCCACCACATAGACTGTACTATAGAGACTTTGTACACAGAGCCACCATATAGACTGTATTATAGAGATACTACATTGTACACAGAGCCACCATATAGACTGTGCTATAGAGATACTACTTTGTACACAGCACCACCATATAGACTGTACTATAGAGACTTTGTACACAGAGCCACCATATAGACTGTACTATAGAGACTTTGTACACAGAGCCATTATAGAGACTTTGTACACAGAGCCACCATATAGACTGTACTATAGAGACTTTGTACACAGAGCCACCATATAGACTGTATTATAGTGATACTACTTTGTACACAGACCCACCATAAAGACTGTACTATAGAGACTTTGTACACAGAGCCACCAGAGATACTACTTTGTACACAGAGCCACCATATGGACTGTATTATAGAGTCACTACTTTGTTACACACAGGACATGAGAGGAGACTTCCTAACTCACCTCCATCCTGGCCCGGTTCATAGAGCCCAGATCCATCAGTACCGGCCTGTCGTTCTCCTCCAGCAGCACATTGGTGGGCTTCAGGTCTCTGACAGAACAATAGAACGACAGAGAGAGACAGAGAGAGTGAGAGAGCGAGAGAGAGAGTGAGAGAGAGAGAGTGTAAGAGATTATTAAATCTGGAAAATGTGAGGTTTATCATATAGAAACATATATGGTTATTATTATTGTTAGCCCAGCTGCATTTGTTGTTATGTTATTGTTTTGACCAATGCTTTGACAATAATTACTATACAGTATTTCATGTCAATAATGCTTGTCGAAATTGAAAAATTGAGATAAAGAGAGAGAGAGAACAACAGCGACAGAGGAAAATACAGAAGGTGATAGAGAGAAAGTGAAAGAGACTGAAAGTGAGAGAGACAGAGAGAGAGACAGAGAGACCGAAAGTGAGTGAGAGAGAAGGAGAGAGAGAGTGAGTGTATATGTGTGTGGGAGAATGTACGGGAAAACAAAGGTTACGTTTGTTGTCTGAAACTAAATGTACAAACTGTCCAGGACTATGCGGGTTGACTGGCCATTCCTTTAGTACCTGTGTGCGTAGCCCTTGTCATGGATGGCCTTCAGACCAGAGCAGATTCCATGCAGGATGTGAAGGATCCTCTTCTCTGCCATGAAGCTGCCCTTGTCTCTCAGCTTCTCCAGCACTGACCACAGGCTGCCTTTCTGTACATGGGGGAAACACACACACACACACACACACACACACACACACACACACACACACACACACACACACACAAAGGAAAATGACTCCTGAATTGTTTTGTCTCATTGAATTGAAACACAGACACAATGCAACATCAATATTTCCCAAAAAAGCTACGCTAGAGAAGCAAGTAAGCGCAAAAAAACAAAGGCCTCTGTTTTCTGTGTTGCAGACGCACTCTGATGTAGGGCAGCAGCAACCAGGCTTCACTCTTCCCGCCTCGCTCTACAAAAGTGTGTGCCGTCAGACCCAGGACGTTGGGGTGGGAGAAGAGCTGGTGCATCTCCATCTCCGTCTGGGCCTCCTGGCGTCCCTCACGGTCATGACACAGGATCCTTTTCAGGGCGTAGAACTGGCCATCCTTGACCCCTTCCACCAGGTCCACATAGCTAAACCCACTGGTAGAGAGACAGACATAGAGCAAGAGAGAGAGAGAGCAAGAGAGAGAGAGAGAGAGAGAGAGAGAGAGAGAGAGAGAAAGAAAGAAAGAAAGAAAGAAAGAAAGAAAGAAAGAAAGAAAGAAAGAAAGAAAGAGAGAGAGAGAGAGAATTAGACATTTAATAGTGTCATGTGTGCAACACAAGTTTCTTTGTATAGAGATATGCCGTCTTACCCTTCATCTAGTTTCTGGATGAAGAAATATCTGTTGTTGTCGATGGAGATGGAACCTCGGGAACATACACACAAGGTCTGACCCATCTTGTGAAGGGCATCGCTCAACACACAAAATAAGAGATAGACTGTCGGAAGAAAAGAATGTTGAAATTTAAAGTGGTGTGAGTAATTTCACTTTAACATGAAAGCTTCCCAGTTATATTCTGGTTGTGCCTGTAAACTACAGGTTTGACTAAAAGCCTACACAATCTGCTTGAAAAAAGTATAATTCTTGGAGGGAAAATATAAAGCAATACATAATTAAATGGTCAGTTACAGTGGCAGAATAAGTTGAAAACCAAGGGCGAAGACACTGCGTGACATCTTCAAACAGTCAAAACAGACAGGCGGTCTAGGGCTAGGCTAACGTGTGTGACGTGTAGCGTTGCTAAATCCACAACAACCGAAACAGCTGTTTACCTAGCCAAGCTAGCAAACGTGAAAGAGCTGCCGGACCCAACTGGACTTTACAGCTACGCTTTGACCTCACCTTTGTTTGTTTTCTGTTGGTCCGTGTAGTATAGCCTTGGTTGTCAAATAAGTCTCATCTAAAGATATATTTTAATGAATTAATTGCATAGGTTGTATTTAGCTTTCATGCTAGCAAAATTAATTGTGTCGTGGGGTTTTCTTCTACTACCGTTTTTCCTGCACAGCCACTACAGTTCTAGCTACGTGACTTGCGTCACCTAGCGTTAGCAGAGAGGAAGAACATTTAACAATAATAATGGCGGATCAAAAGCACAACACTAAGAAGTTCTACGACGATGGAGGTGATATTGACGAATTACAGACTGGTTGGGCAGTAAAATAACATCATGAGACTAATTTATGCTTTAAATTTAGCGTATTTGCGATGGCCAAGACAATGTAATGGAATTGCAATGTGTGAACTTAGCTTGCTACGCTAACATCGTATGCTAGCTAAACAGCTCGTTAGCACAAGCTAAGTAGCATTTGACACATGCAAAAATAAATGTTACTTTTCGACTACTAAAATAATTTACACTATGTGCATTCAAGACAGTGAATACTGGTTAGCAAGATCATATTGTCATTGACACTATTATCAGAAGTCAGCTTCACTGTTAGCTTTTTGAAAATCTTGCTGGCTTGTGAATTTCCATTTATTAGTGTATTACCTTCATATTAGTAAAATGCTCATTCCCTGCCCCCTCACTGGCCATCATTCCCAGGTAGAGGTAGCTCACCCATGGTTTCCCTGAAAACAGTTGCTCACCTGGGTAAGTTGTCTCGCCTCCAGCAGGGCCGGAGGAGGAGGAAGGCAGAGTGAAAACTAAGCCTGTCTCTTCCAGTACTTCGGGAGGAGGTGGGAGAGCAGCAGCCGGAACAGTCAAGCGCTCGGCCCAGCACATTACACCTGGGCCCGGGGAAGAGTCTACAAAGATCCTCTCAGCACCCACCACCAAAATTTGTAAGATTGGGTTTGGTCTAAGCAGCCAAAAACCTAATCCAATCTCCATTAAATTGGGTGCAACTGTGAGTATGTGTTTTGTTCCCCCGGATATCTTATCTTGTTTGTGCAGAACTGCAAGGATATTTGACATGTTGGTAGGCCCACTGTCCTTTATACTGGTTCAATAACGACTATATGCCTTGGAAATAGTTCTGATTTAATTTATCCACAAGTTTTCCTGTTCTTACTGAAGAGGGAGTGTAGTAATTTGGATGCTTGTCACCTAAAGCCCACTTCACCTATTATAATTGTTGTATTTTATTTATTCAGATTTGACTGACTGAGACAAAGTCTCTTTTGCAATGCAAACAAAAAAAAATAATTCAAAAGCACATTTGTACATTCCTTTTGTTAGACAGCAAAAGGAAGTAATTACAATGTATTAATCAGTTTTTTTTTATTTTTAATTGACGTGATTAAAAAGTTAACCAGATAGTCTGCCTGAGTGCTCCTTAACTTTACTTTTTTTTTGTCCTAGAAACCCAAAAACCCGGTTCCAGTGGTCACTGTGAAGAAACCAGCTGCCATTTTCAATGAAGATAGTGATGAGGATGTGAGTTTTACACACTACCAACACATTATTCAGGCCAGGGGGGTTATTTAAAAGAGGTTCAATCTTCAAACCTCTTTTTTGGTGTCTATATATGATATGTCAATTCCTAATTGATTGAATTGCAATCACTGAATGCATTGGCACCTTAGGGTGTTATGGCAATATTGCTGTTGTTTGCGAGGGTTAAATGTCATAAGAAATTAGGTGCTTTCTGCTACAAACCAGGTATTCTTTTGTCTCATTATTTTAGAGTGAGCATGAGGAGATGCCTCCAGAGGCCAGGATGAGAATGAAGAACATTGGCAGGTAACTTAAGTCATGCACAACATCCAGTGCCTAATCTACACAGCATGCTAATGCTACAGTGAATGAACCCATTTAAAAACAAACGTTTTTGTATCCACCAATGTTAGTTTTCCCCCAATATTTCTAATGTTCTATTAACATTATAACATTTAAATATTAAACCAGCTTTAAAGAATAAGCCCACTTTTTTGCATTAGTTTTTTTCCTGTGCCTACAGGGAGACTCCAACATCTGCGGGACCAAACTCTTTCAACAAAGGCAAGCAGGGCTTCTCTGACCACCAGAAATTGTGGGAGAGGAAGCTTAAGACCCAAACAGAAGAACCCTAAAATCACACATTTTTGGGTGCGTTCCTTAACTGTGCCTGGGCATTGGCCCCTGACATGTGACCTGTTTTGAACCAAGCCACCCGACCCCTGCCATGCCACCCCAGGTTACCACAGACTAAGTTAAGGAGCACAGGTAGTCAATTATGGAGGAGTGATGTCATTAAAGGCTTTCATTTTGCATTGGCTAACACTACCATGATCTTTGAAGTGTTCAATGACTTTTGAGTTTTGGTGTTTGCCCATATATGGGCATGTACTTCCTGAATTTTTAAGCCTTTGAGGCAATCTGTAGGGAAACCATTGAAGGCTTGTGGTTTGAAGAAGGATAGCTGGATTTGTATTTTTTAGTTTTTTGTTAAGTGTGTCGTATTATTGTTTTTGATTATTTTTTTTAATGCAAACATTTTCTTTCCATCACATATCCACAAATTTTTTTTATCTCATAGGCTTAGGAAAAAGTCACCATGACGCGTTCATGAGTCATGTATAAGCCTTTTTAAGCGTCAGGGAAAAAGTTAAAAATAGTATCCTAAGGAACTAATATGTTGTCATTGCTGTACGAAGGCACTGTAGGTATCATCATCATCCTCATCAGGGAAATTTTTTGTCTGATTGTGGTTCCCATACATTTTCTTGGCTGAATTGCACACGGATAGTCTCTAGGGATTTCCATGGAAACTTGGTTCGTGGGAGGTACGAGTGTGATTGCGGTTTGGACCACAAATGAGCGAACTAGCTGCCCTTGATATTACGCAATCCTGTAAGTGTATTTTTCTCTATGCTTAAATGTTTAATAGGGACTGAAAGTTTACAATAAATGTATGACCGTGTATTTGATTAAATGTCGGTTAATTTGACAATCTTGTTGTGAAACCCTCTCTACCTTCCCATCTAATATGTTGTCTTGCCATAAAATAAATTCTGGGTTAATTTTTCCAGATTTATTTATTATCTTTCTGCTGTCAGTGTTAAGAATGTACATTGACTACACTCATATCACATGTTGATTCATGTAACCATACAAAGTGTGAGCAGCCCTTCACAGTGTTTATGTCAGAGTGTTTATATCAAATTGAATGCATGACAAACATTGGAGCTGACTCAAAAATGGGAAGAAACCTAAGAAAGAGGCTTATTTTCATGCAAACCCTAGCATTTAAATCAAGTCTTTTAGATCAAAAAAGAAAGTTTTACTTCTTTGAGTCACCATAGTTTATAAAAACAAGTTATGCTCCTTAGGGTTTTATCTTTGTTTTCCTGTTGTTTCACCTTTGTGTTTCTTTCCTTTTCCTGAATTTACTTAGAACTGAGTTCTATGTCACAGAGAAGATGTTGTTTCTTTGGCAGTCTATGACCTTAAATTATTTCCATTATCAAGGTGTGCCCCAAACCGTCATGGCTAGTGGCCACTGCTTATTTGGCATTTGAAAAGTAAATATTATAGCTTTACGCTTGACTCTCTCACCGGACAAGGAATCCTTGTCTAATGCACATTCAACACCTGAAAAGTTAGTATTAAAATTACCAAATGTGTATGTTTTGTTTAATTTTAATTTGTTTATTTCAACTGGCGAGAGCCTCCAAAAGGGAAAACAACTTAACATAGCGCTGTGTATTGTTCCATTTCTTTTTTTTCCGTTAGTTGTATCCTTGTTTGCTGTGGTAGGATTGACTAAACCCTTCAGTTGAAAACTTGGGGAGCAGCAGCTTTGCAAGTGATTCAAATCACTCTTTGCTGTTGTAATTGGAACATGTTGTGATGCTAGTTGACAAGAGACTTACCTTACTAACTTTCCTGTGCCTGAAACCTTTAAAATAAAGCTTTTCATTCAAAAATAAAGTTGTTTTATGCGTCTATCATTAAGACACTGACTGTAAATCTCTTTGTACAAGTCCATGGCCAGTCCTTGCAATAACTAATTTATTAAATAATTTAAATAATTTTTCTCACTTTTCCTAAAACTGCATGGAGGTCAATGAAGAAGGTTTGGTCACCACAGCTCTGTCAAGATAGTACTTGAAAATCCTTATTTCTCTACCACGTAAACCTGTTATCAAGAGTCATAGAAAATCCTGGGTCTCATTGCGAGTGAGCTGTGTGTCTATTGTCCTCTGGGAGGGCATCATCTTCCTAAGTGTGCTCCAAAACTGGCTCCTCGCTGTCTCACTCCCTGAGGTCCAGTCTAGAAATGGTAGCACCCTTAACGCCCTCCGGACCAGCAGGGGCAGTGGAGGATCTATCGAGCCCAGAGACGGAGGTCTGTTTTGGGTCCAGATCAGCAGAAGTCTGAGGTGGGCATCTTGCAGCAAAGCCTACAAGGGGAGGTAGAGTGTATATTTCAATCATTTTATTAATGGATCACATTAATTTAATGAATTTTGAGACTCTTCACACACAGTAATAATAATTATTGTAATTTTTTCTTGCTGAAAAATTAAATAACAATGTTCAGGTGATTTAATTTGTTATCCATAGAATGCATAAAATCAAAACTTGACCTGCACATTAAGGACATTTTGGCTGCGGCCTTTCAGACTAACTCCTCTTGATTAACCTGGCCGCTCACAACAGAATGCTACTTTGACTACGAGGAACTCTTCTTGATGTGTGATTTGGTTTGTAAGTTCTTCAAGTGCTATACTGTTCTTATTGTGATACTAATTAGGTTTTCCTTAAATACAATTTTTAATTTTAAAATTTTTTTTATTTATACTTATAGTTTGAACTGTTGTTCATAGTGTTCTCCCTCTTTCTGTGTTATTGTCTGTTTCCATGTTTACTGTGTATCGTGTGAAGCGTCTTTGGGTTTCAGAAAAGCGCTGTTCAAATAAAATGATTATTATTATTATTTGTGGTGGTAGTAGTAATTATAATTATAATTATAATTGTTATTATTATCATTCTTATTAATAATTAAATTATTATTATTATTATTATCATTATTATTATTATTATTATACCTTAATGCCTGACTCCAACTGGAACACAGAGCTGCTATCAGAGAGGTAGTCATCAGACAGGAGGCAGATCACCATTCTGCTGCTCTGGACGATGTCAGCAACATCCTCAGTGTATGCTGCAACACACACACACACACACACACACATACACACACACACAGATACACACACACAGATACACACGGTTCATGCAGATAAAGACATGCTGTATACAAAGGTATATACAGAAGTAGCAGACACATGTGTACTAACTCACAAATTCATTGACATAAGTCAGGAAGCTCTGCCCACAAGATGTTTTTTTAAACATTGTCTAAATCGCTGAGATTTAGAAAATTCTTCTTAGCTGCAGTGTGTGGAATGATACATACAAATAGTCAAACAGTTTGATGTAGTACAGTTTTACAGACCCCTCCCCCAAATTTGACTTTTTATGCCTTTGAGGGAGCCCTTGTCTCATTCGGGGGAGTTGTGCTCCCCTTGGCTCCCCCATAATTTGCACCTCTGCCCTCTTACCTCCCCCGGGCAACAGGTCCCTCTCCAGCAGACATAGACTGTAACCCCACTCATCCTCCAGCACCTTGGGCAGTACCACCTCCAGTGACGTATAACTGGGGCCTTGATGTTCCTGGGCGGTCAGTAGGTCCACGCCTGATGAACCTGCTGTAACAGCCCCTGGAGATGTGAGAGATCATCTTGACTTGTTAACCCAATTGTTTTGTGAAAAGCTTGAAGAATTAGCAGGGCTATGGACACACACGCACACGCACACGTTACACGCACACACACACACATACACACACTCACATCTCGGAGACATGTTCATTATGTTTGTATTTATTTTTTTGTATCTATTTAACCAACTATCTAACCAAACTGTGAAATTCAAAAGGAAAAGTTAGTAAATGTTTTTGGAGGCTTACCCATCTCAACAGTGTCATTGGGGGGAGAAGAAATTCTTTCCAACCCCTCCATGAAGATAGGCCCAGGCAGGAACGAAACAAACACATCAAACCTTTTTCCATCTGCACAGATTTCAGAGATGAGAAATAGATGCATATCTAAATATTAAAGATGATGGGTATATATTTCCCTATACGTTTGCTAATTATGTCTGCTGATTATCTAAAGTTTACTATGATTTAAATTGACAAAACTACATTAGTGCATTTTAGCTTCGATAATTACCGGTAAAGGAGACAAACCACATGTTTCAGATGCAACACTGGAACATAGCACTGTTGCTAAAACACCTAAGTCTACACACAGAGTACACACAACCACAAAGAAGGTGTTAAGTTTCACACTCCCTAACAATTCACAGTATTTCAAAGAAGAGGGGAAAAATAACTGCCATATCCTGTGGTTGAAGACTTATTTTGAAAAACAAGAAAGAATAGAAAACCCACTTCCTTGGAGGGCTGGTGGCAAAAAAAAAAAAGAATCATGAGGAGTTGACATGCTTTGTTGAAGATTCTGATCATTTGTTTCTTGCTATGCTTGCATGTATAATATAATAAGCACTTTTATTATAAAGATTAGGGTTAGGGTTAGGGTTAGTTAGAGTGTGTGTAATTTGTGCCAGACACACTCCCATACACACACACACACACACACACACACACATTATATATTTGTGTCCTCCATAGTATGTTTGATTTTTCCCTTTATGTTGTGTGTGTGTGTGTGTGTGTGTTTGTGTGTGTGTGTATGTCCGTTTCTGTTTGTTTGCGTGTGTGTTTTTTTTTACCGTCCACAATCTGTGAATCTGTGTGGCGGGTTCTGTAGAACAGCATTATTTCCATCCATCGCAGGCGCAAGATAACTGCCATTCCTGTCACCAGCAGCACAGAGCCTACAGGAAACCCAACCATTGATGCACTCCAACTCACTGAAACCAGACGGTGTTTTCATTTAGAACACAGAGCAGCATGAGTAGCACATTGAGGTTTAAGGTCACATTTAAAAAAAAAATTTAAATCGAAACCTAATAAATTAGCATTCACCAGTCAGACCCTGTGTGGAAAGGAAAAAGCAATTGTGTCTGCTTACTGAAATGCAGTTTTGGAACATAAGTATGTACATCTATATCAGATATCATTACTGCCTGATGAGTTTCCTGATTATTTCAGGCAGTATGTAAATGGCAGCCATTATATGACGTTACAGATGAATAATTTATAATATATTTTTGAAAATGCATTTAACACATTTTTAAATGACTGATAATTGAGAAACAAAACGCAAAAGTGACTGTAGTTATAGTACTAGCTGCCTCCCTTGCCAGCTGTAACTTAGTGTTGGCTATTCTCCATAGAAAAAGACCTCTAGATACCTGAGATTTTCCTGCGGAGCACAAGCGAGGCGCTGGTGTTTCCAACGCCATTACTCGCTACACAGGTAAAGGTGGAGGACAGGTGCTGTGATGTCACTTCCGGTATAACAGCTTTGACGGTGACCTCTGTTGCTTTAATAGACAGTCTTCTTTCTCTGTTTTTGTATGGTGGGTGGGGTTATGTGAAAGGTGACAAACAGAACAATGCAACAGGAAGGGAATTCAAAAGATCTCACAACTCATACTTGTAATTGTAGATGCTAGCTCATAGTATGCACACCAGTCAAATTGCAATGGTTGGTTGAGGTAAAAACAAGAAAAAATACAGATAGCAATATTGCCGGATTTGATAAATAGGCTGTCATCCACGTGCCCAAACAGACAAACTCACTTTTGTGGGTCTGTGTTCATCAGCACCATGTCTTCAGGGTAGTCATGGTTACCGCTCCACCATTGGACAATGGGATTGAAGTTTCTCTCAAAGCCAAAGATTACAGTACAGATCAGTGTGTCATTTTGGCCTTGAAAAAAACAGAGAATGTTGTTAAAACTGAGCTTACAACACAGGGGTAAGTAAGCACAAAGAAAGAAGAGGGAGAGATAAATAGAAAACGATAATAATGATGAACCATCAATATTTAATCTTGAACCAATTATTCTCCTGTATATTTTTATCCTATTTATAATATCACTGTCTTTGTACATTTTATCAGTTAGCTTAATATTATTGTATCGTTTTGCACATGAAAAGCACTAAGCTTTGTTTTGAAAAGTGCTATGTAAATAAATTTTATCATTATTTATTTACTTATTTTTACAGCACTTTTCAAAACAAACATCACAAAGGGCTTTTGATAATATATTTTCTGAAGAACCAAAGATCTCTATCTTAATAAACTGTAAAGAATATTGATATATAACATATTTAGCACTTTCAGAATTCTATTTCTGCTCTCACCAAGCTCCACCTCCTTGGTCTGGTGTTCAAAGGGACTCACTATCTGAGGTCGGTCCTTTGTGTTTGATGCTATGGAAAACAAAATATCATCACTGCAGAGGGAACTCCACTTCCTGCTTCAAACACACACACACACACACACACACACACACACACACACACTAACTCAATCCTTCACAAACTAAAGGCTAACACACTAAAACACACACACACACACACACACACACACACACACACACACAGATAGACACTAACTCAATCCTTATAAGTCCACATAAGGCTTAAGGCTAACACACAAACACACACGCACAGACACACACACACACACACACACACACACACACACTAACTCAAACCTTCACACAGGGTTAAAGGATAACACACAAACGCACACACACACACACACACACACACACACACACACACTAACTCAATCCTTCACATAAGGTTAATAATAATAGTTAATAACAACAATAATGCTAATAATTCATTGTATTAAGTTTTTAGTGCTTTCCTCAAGACTCAAAGCGCTTTACACAAATTGATTGCCAATTAAGTACACAGCACGAACAACGAACAGACCGACAGCTATCAAAAACAACATTTGATGAGTGATACCAGCAGCATATTTGCACCAGACTTGCTCACCCAACATATTGCGACAGACTTGCTCACACACATAGGACACACAGAAATTGGCATAGACTGGTCAGGGCACTGGTAGAAGTATGGAGCATGCTTTTTGATGGTGGGAAGAAACCGGAGTACGCGGAGAAAATTAACACAAACACAGGGAGAACTTGCAAACTCCACACAGAAATGCCCTTGGGTCAAGTGTGGTTTGAACCAAGAACCTTCTTGCTGTGAGGCAACAGTGCTAAACCAATGAGCCACCGTGTTGCCACACACACACACACACACACACACACACACACACACGCACACACACACACACACGCTAACAGTCCTCCACATAGGTAACACACAGGTAACACTCAAATATACCCAAATACACACTAACGTATGACCGTAGCATTCACAGCTCTCCTGGTTGTCCAGAGGGTCCCTTTGTGTTGCACCTGGCGGTCGCAAAAGTACATGTCATTGCCGTCTGAGTCGTAAACAACGCACAGGTGCAGCTGCTGGTTCCTATCCTGACAAAGAGCCCTGGTCCGCAGTAGGTCAGATGCTTTTCTAGTACCCTGCAGAGACACATTTAGGTATGCACAAAATCTTTCAACCTATTTTACAGCTTATTTACTTGCTTGTGTGTCTGTATTGTTTGTGTGTGTGTGTGTGTGTATGTGTGTGTGTGTGTGCTGTCTTGTTTTCTCTTCTGTTTATCCCACGCTATTCCCTGCATTCAGATCTTCCATTGGTTCCCTCCCCCTCATCATCAATCACCAGCTGTCAGCTGTCAACGGATCAATCATGGAACGGTCCGTCTCATTCAAAAACCTTCCTGCCGGTAGTCTCCGGGGGAGCGAGAGATCCAGGCGTCCGTTTCTGTATTCAGTGTTTGTTTGTTGGTTTGTTGGTTTGTTGGTTTGTTGGTTTGTTGGTTCGTTAGTTACTCACTCTCGTTAGTTAAGGTCATTTTGTTTGTTGCTTTACCCCATTTAGTCATTCGATTGTCCTGTCCTACAGGCTACAGTGTTTATTTAGATCCCTACCGTCCCCGTCCCCCCCGGGTTTTAGCCAGTGCTTGGTACTGTGTTTTGTTTTGCCCATTCTCTCGCGGAGAAGAGCTAGGTAAGATACCCGTGGGTTTACATTGCATCACATGGCAACTTGCTGTCTATGCACACTGGTGTAGGAATGAGCAGTTGTCACCCTTTTTTTGTAGTAGTAGGCTATTCAGTTTATTTGCAGTTGTAGTGTGTTTGTAGGCAGTTTGGGAGTAGTTAAGGTCTGTAGTTTTGTTCATTTGATTTGACATTCTGCTCTACTGCTCTTCTCCAGGTCATTTGTACGGTTCACCGTTTGCACTGCTGTACAATAAATACACCCACACCTGGGTTTTTCTTCACTTTATATACCGGTTTGGGCATTCAATCACTCACTAAACAACTGTTGCGCTCCCCTCCATCCTCCCAGCCTTACCATCACGGTAGGGAGGTTGTAACAGTGTGTACTTTTTTACTACATCTTATCGTTAAAGTGAACAGTTTTAAACCTGAGACATTTATATACACTTATATTTTGTTCCAGGAAGTAAAACAATAATAATAATGGTTATTTGACCAAAGATGAAGGTGCATGGCCTAGTAACTCACCCAGTTCAGTCTAAAGGTTCCACTGGTATTGTGTGTGTGTGTGTGTGTGTGTGTTTACCTTGTACCAGGTAACACTGGAGCCATGGCCGCTGCAGTTGAGGCCAGGGCAAGGGATGATTCCTCCCTTGCCTAAGATCAGAGTCACTCTGCTCTCCCCTGGATCTTTCACACAGTTCAGGCTGGACCTGTTCAAGACCTCCAGCTGAAAGTACAGCTTTTCCCCGTCCCTGAGAGAGAACAACAACATAGGACTAAGGTGTTTTATACTCATAAATGTACGTACACCCTCTCTCTCACACGCTTACAGACAGACACACACACACTCACACACACAGACACACATATAGGAAGAAATAATAAGATACTGTTGGTACACACATTGGTATAATTGATGTAATACAAATCTTAATTTCATGATCTCAATTCAAATTCCATGGTATCTTTACGCCATTTGAAAAGCTCAACGTAATATTAAATATTAATGGATAGGCATGTTATTTCGCAGGGTAGTAACTTATACTTTGTTACAGTGCTTACATTTTAGTTTTTTTACTTGAATATTTTGAGTTTTTCAAAGTATGAAATTCAACACAACCTTATGACAAAACAAACATGTGATTCAACAGGATTCAGCAGGTTTCTTACAAATACTCTACCCTGTGCAGCAAGTGTAATTCCCAGAATGTCTCGATTCAATTACTGAAAACCAAATGCTGTTTCCTTTGAAAGTCACGCCCTCTTCTGAATCAGCTCGGTGTCCTTCTCGTCCATCGCAGGTGTTGTCCTTCTCTCGTACTTCCTCAACCCTGTGCCATGATATGATCCCATTGTTTAGACTCCCACACTGCATCATGAAGACCTCCCCTGTCAAAGCTCTGTAATGGTATGACCCATTGGTACCAACTGAGACACACAGTAAAGAGACGGAGAGGGATTAATGTGTCTCTGATGGCACAGCACAAAGTGTGGAGATAGGTCTGGCATGGTAAAACTTGCTTTATGAGACTCAACAGCAGACCTTGTCTGTTGGGATGCAAAATCGAAGCCCATCTCCAACACACAAAAACACACATACGCACACACTGCATAATTGTTTTTTATAATAATATGATAAAATAACAGTGTATGAGATCAAAAGATATAGATACCTGCAATGTTGTTGTACTCTCTAAAGCAACACCCCTCCAGGAAAATAGGGATCATTGTCAAAATCAGAGGGTGTCCGGCATGCATCCCTTGACTAACTAATTATTAGCAGTCCACTTCCTGATCACATTGCCATGATGATAGAAGTTCATCTGAAGCCCTCTGACAGTGCCACTGGGCCAGTCTAGTAGAGACAGTAAAGTTAGTGTTCCACCGTTCAACAGTATTCTAAAACAATTAGCTGAGTAGCGTTTGGTCTCACATATGGCAACGTATAGCATGGATTACCTCACGATTGTGACACATCACGCAACTTAGACTTAACACAGAATTTGGGGTTTCCTGTGTGAGCGGTTGTCAAAATCGCTTCCTCAACCCTGCAAATGATGACGGGAACACTTCAAAAATGTGTACAAGTCGTTAAACTACATTTCTCAGACTGTGTTCATAATAGTCGACCATAAGACACTAAAATTACTTGTGTGGTTGTTACAAGGAGAGAGGGAGCTAGTGCACGGATTTAATACTATAAGCTGCTAAAAATAATAACAGTGTGTAGGGGAACCAGTCAGAGAATCTTCCCCCCTCTTTGGATAAGATCAAAGGAACAGACCCCAAAATGGCCCTGGTGAACATTCCAGGGGGGCGGCCTGTTCCTCTCACACAATG
>JAVQIZ010185181.1:0-26546 GCA_036023535.2 Galaxias brevipinnis
TGTTAATTTCATTAACACCAAAGCAGCTGAAACTGATTAACAACCCCCTCTGCTACTTAACTGACCAGATCAATATCCCAGAAGTTTAATTGACTTGATGCAATACTCTGATTAAAAAAAGTGTTCCTTAAATTTTTGGAGCAGTGTATATATATAAAACATTGTATTGTGAAACATGATTCCACCATTTTTAAAATTTTTTTTTTACATCACTATTAATTAAGCAGATCTACTCTTACGTTTTTAAAATACTTATATCTTTAATATGGACAGTGGTGCCCCCAAAGGGTGGCCAGGGGTGACATTTTCCACCCCACTAAAATTACAGGCTATCCTACTGCGCGGACAACCATAGGTTAACTGTATCACGGCCAGATTAGAAAATGGCTAACAGAAGTGTACTTGTACTAAAGTACGATGAGTCCTGGTTGGTTCTAATTTGCGATCACTAGAAAAATCGCACATCGTGATATGACTAAGACTCGTAAATGACATGTTTTCCTAAAGTTGTTTATTGTTTATTTAAAGCTGTCCCAATGTATACTTGGCCCCCTAAAATCCACAATGACACAGTAAGCTCATGTGTAGACAGTATGTTGAGGTTCAGACTGAAATATGTAGGCTTATCTTTTTGACTGCATATGGATGCATATCACCTAGGAGGTTCATAGTCATATACTTTGCCACATCAGTTTTCTCCAAATTATGCAATGTTAGAAGCTTTGATAGAATTGAAGCATTGTGACTTTGATTGACAGAAAACCTGATTTAATTCAAGGCCATCTCTGCGGGTAAAAATGAATAAATTAACTGTTCAGATCTATATGTGCAATCAAAAAAAGTTAAAACTAATGACATTATGCAGAAATACATCTGCAGTGTACACAGTCTAATACATGAATCTAGCATTTAACATGGAAACTTGGAGTGGTGTTTATTATTACAATGGGAGCTAAAGCCTAGAAAGCTTGCATTGTAAGAAACCGGTACATAGGAGGTGGTAACGTTCCAATGTTTTGATACCCCTCACATGCACCACAGCACATAGGAATTACTTGGATCACCAACTGACAGTCCAGTCTGCACTTTCTTGGTTCTCTGTTTGTATCGGTCCTGTGCATGTGTACAAGCTGTACCCCAGTAAGACAATGTCTAATTAAGAGTTTGACCCTGTAATTAAAAGTTTGACCATCAATTAGTCAAAACAAACACCTAAAAGACACCAGTCCATTTTCAGATTTATGGCAATCAATGTTGTTGTTGAATTAATAATTGCAAATATTACTAGGCCAGTCAGAAAAAGGGTTAACACCCCCCCCCCACCCCCCGTAAGTGCTTCTTTTCTTCTGCACACAACTGCAGTTATTGTGCTCCTCTACCCTCAATACCCCTCCCCCATCTTTCCTCTCCAGAGATTCTCCGCCCTCTGCATCTGCCACGAACTCCTCCCCCCACCCTGACACAAACAGAACGTGTGCACACACATGAATGTTCTAACTCAGCCCAGAAGTGTTCCCAAAAATACATTTTAGAAACAAAGTTCTGCCAACATTCACATTTTTACCAAATAACCCTTAAAAGTCAGACACTGACCTTCCCTCCCCTTCCCTCTTGCTCTCTCACTTTACAGGGTGTTCCCGACTTCCTGTTCTTTTTTTTAAGCTGCATGTCCTCGTTGGCCCTCATCTCCTTCTCGTCCAGCAGGCGGGGTGCATGGAAGTCTCCCTCCTTGCGGATGAGCTTGAGATCCCAAAAACAAAAGGACTTGAGTCAGCTCGGTAAGGAGTGTCATACCCTAACTGGACATTATTATTTTATAACCTATTATCAATAGCCATAAACATATTACAGTTTTTTATATGTATAACATATCCATTGGGTCCATCAAAAACAGGTTCAAAAATCAAAAACAAAAACAGGTTAAAAAATCTATCACTGTACACCAGTAAAATCTTCAACCTTGTGTGTGTGTCTTAGCTTTTACTTACTGATTCCACTAAATATATGGGGTAAATTTATTCAAACTAAGATTTTGGAAAATGATTGAACTCGATACAATTTATGGGTAAACCAAAGAGCCATTGCCATTCAAAATGCTTATCTCATTCAAAACAAGGCAGCAGGTTTGATAAAAAAACAGAAAGAAATCCAAGTTAATTGTTCACAAAGTAACAAAGTTAAGCTTGTTAGTGTGCTCTTAAAGCTGCAGTTCTATTTTTAAAGAGTGGGGAGATCCTCCAATAAAATAAGAGAAAAGTATGTTTTTGGCTACAGTATTTAATCACCTTACTATATGTCTTATTCTTTTCACTTGTAGGACAATATTGTCAAAATAGACAGACACTGTTAAGATTACTGGTGTGGACTTTTGAATTAGCATTAAAAATGTGATTGAAGTAAAATTATAATTCCTTAAGTAAGTATGAGCCAATATTCCTTCAAAATGTCCACTTTGTTTACTTACCAGAGGAGGGCAGCTCATCCCAGAAGGCAGGATCATGTGGCCCTGGGGTCCTCGGTCTTCCCTCTGGGGGTGTCCATGGCCAAGTGGTGCCATCATTTTCTTGGGTGGGCCAGCCATGGAACTAGCCTGCATCAGGGCCATACTGGAAAGCACAGCTTCACAGCCAAGCAGCCCCGCCTGGAATTACAACCGTCCTTTAGTACAAGACAACATGAAGCACAACATTCCTATAATATATATGTTCGTTAAGCGTATGCAACATTCAAATCACATTATTTTCCAAAAAATGACAGCATCCTGAGTGACACATAATTTCATGTTGTTTTCAGTTACTTTGGAGTTTATTTCTCAACAGGAAAACAAACCCATTTCATATGGTCGCGGACTGAGCTGCTGGGCAGGTGTGACATTGCAGTGGGAACGGTGTATGTGAGGGCAGGGACAGGGGTGGGGACAAGGTCATCCAGATATCCGTCAATCAGGATGGTCAGTCTTGTGGTAGGCCACACCCACCTCACTCATCTAGCATTAAAACTGAGGGAAGAGGATGTGGGTCAAACAAAGGGGGAAAAGATATATAATTAACAAGATGGCCTACATGTAAACTGTACCACTTATCTATCTCTATATATATATATATATTTTGAGTGGTTGCATAGGGTAGATGACTTAAGCAACGGTAAATAATTATTTAACTTAAACTGAGATTAAATAATAAACGTCATATGTCGCCAACTAACTGAAACGTAACATATTTTAACATTGTAATTTATCCAACTCTCAAGCGCATCCTCCAAACAAAACAGACAAACCTTGCATAGCCAACAGCACAATGTTAGCAAACGCGGTGCCACGTAACGCCGTTAAGCTAGCTAGCTAACTAACGTAAGGTAACGTTCCGTTTTCCCCCAAATACCGCCACTAGGTACCATTATAACATTGGCTAAAATGAAAGACACTTTTAAGCTAATGCTTTGGCTAACGAATCGAATGAACGATCCCCCAACTTCAGATAATTATCGAACGTTAGATACGTAACGGTGGTTTGCTAGCTAACTACATTCATTGTATTATAATAACGTTGGCGATCAAAGACTAGGCTAACAAAATTCTCAGCTAGATAGCGTCAGTTTAATTGTAAACCCAAAATCTGATTATGCAAGACCCACACAATTATTACTGTTTGTGATAGCTACGCAACAAGCGTTAACAGTTTGTTTATTATTTATTTATTTTAAACATGACAGTAACGTTGAGTATTTGTCAACGCTAGCCTCCCACACGGCTGGTCAATCCTGCCATTGAGCCAAAGCAAACCAGGATCAAGTTTGCAAACTGTAATTATACTAGGCTGAGGCGTTAACGTAGTTAGTCTAGCCAAGTTAGCTAACCTCTTGTAGCCAAGTCGTTGATGAGGTAGCTAGCTATCTTAATTAACGACAAAACCAAATACACGGTTCTACGACCACGGCCTATCTAGCTAACGACGTTAGCTTATCCTAGCGAGCTAGCTAGCTAGCCTCCCACGACCAAATATATTTATTTTATTATTGTTCCTTGTTTACGTCGCCCTTCCGTAATCTATCGTTATTTCACTAACGTTATCTTGAAATGGGCATGCATGCAGTTCAACTGGAGATCGTATAATGCAAGTTAATGTTAACATTGTCGATGTCTTAAAAAATCGTGATGGGTCCCCCACCCCCATATTTTCCCTATACTGTCGGGCCTGTTGAGATGTAGCTGATATGCAGCTAACGGTATAGCTAGTTTGTAATTTAAATGATGAACTAACGTTAGAAATGCATCTCTTGTCAAAATCATGGTATTTTACTCAAATGCATCTTAAATAAATTTTGCAAAAAGAATAGTTAGCTAACCATTTAGCTAGCTTGCTACCTTTTCTCTTCCGTCCGACGTTTTCAAAGCCTGCCGTCAAATTACTAACACACAGGAAACAACATAGCGTTAGCCAGCTAACCTACAGGATGTAGTACTAACTAAACCAAATCGGGGGCTCGGAGAGTGGATTTGATGAAAGCCTAAAAAAGGCTGCGCGCAAGCCATGCTGATTTTTTTTAAGTCACTTACATCAATCATCAAATTGAACGTTTACAAACGTTTGGCACCGTTCTTGCACGATTTTTATTTTATGGCTAGTGACCACAGTCAAATCCGTTAACGATCTTATAATGTACTAACACTTCTTAAAGAGTCTTTCTGTTAGTGAATTATTTGGGGCCTGTAATTTATACCTCATGTAATATCTACATTACAATACAACTACAATATGATGCATGAGTGCATCAATTAGTCTTGCATGTTATCATACGTTATTCTGTTAATATCAGCAGATTCATTTGGATTTGTAAACATTCCGTCAAATATAGACTTTGGTAACGTTTATTAAATGGAAGTTTATTTACTAACGAAACCAAACAACTAGCGCAAATGGTTGTGGGCAGTGTTCTTTTCATGAGAGATAAATACATCCGGTACGCTTTTGATTAATACAATGAACGTAATTAACGTGTTTTATTGCCGATTCAATTAATGGCATACGAACTCTCAACACCGCAAAATGTGATAGCTGGCAATAGAGCTGTAGCCTATGTGTGCCTAAACATGGATTTATGTTTTTGAAGCAAAACCGGCTGGCATTCATTCTGTTCCTGCTGGAAGTCTGGTAGACTATGCCTTTAATTATCTTCCATATGATAGGAGTATAGCCTATTGCTCATATCCAAGCTAAATTACTTTAATTGAAGTCCATGCCAAATGTGACCAAAGTAGGCTTGTATAATTAATTTGTTTAGCCATATTTTTTTGGTTTCAATATGGTCACAAATTAATCAAAGTAAAATTGTCGACGTATTCCAGCACTTGCATGCGCACCAGCATATTTTGTCTGTGGGCCTATATCTTGGCAACTCAGACGTATTCATGAATTTGCTAAACAGGCTAGTGCAGTAGCCGAGGCAGTATGCATGAGACCTGATAAAAAAAATTATAGCCTCTGACAAAACGAGAATGTAGTATTGAGTTTTTAAAAGGACATCCCTTTTCCCAATAATTCCCGGCTCGCTATCACTAATAAACGCTACTCTAAACAGAAGCCTGAGTAAGTAAGGAAACTTGTGAACCATGCATAAATGTCCAGTCGAATCTCTTGCTTTGATGCAATAATAATAGCTCACAAATCTGCCTTAGCTCCAGGAGAAAAGTGGAAAGGGGGAAATACCTAATCGGAGGACAGTGAAACATTTGCCTCAGGAGAAGAGAGGGAGTAGGGGAGGAAATATCTAACCGTGAGGTCAGTGAAACTCCCCCGCGCGGACTCCCCTGCGGACAGGAGGGGGCAGTAAACGGGGGAAAAAACATGGAAAAGGCGTCTCTCCCTTTACTGGCATATCTCGCAGCGGTGAGCCACTGAGTCGCACCACTGCTTGAAGAGCCCATTATGTAGACAATCATAGGCTACATTTTTGTGTGTTAATGAGCAATGGGCGTCAACCACTCATAACAGCATGTGAGTTGGAAGCGAAGTAAGAGACACACTAGGATAAAAAAAAAAATGTTGTGTTATTATTTGCTTCACATATATATTTTTATTTAGTATCCTAGTGTGTCTCTTACTTCGCTTCCAACTCACATGCTGTTATGAGCGGTTGACGCCCGTGGCTCATTAACATTAATTAGATGACTACTGTGGATAGTAATATACCGCTGTTATCATGGCTGCTGCCGGAGTAGTCGTGTGATTGGTCAATTAGACTGACTTCAATATTCTATGTCACAACAGGCTGCAATCCAGAACAGCTAAAATAGGGTAGATCTGTTGTCAGACCTGAACTGGAGAAAATGCACAAGGCACAGATTTCACTTTTACATGTACAATCCCTATGCAGATATGTCATTGGGGTTTTCAAGTGGGCACCCTCCATAACGGATGTATCATTAATTTGAGCCCACTACACCTCCAGAAGGCCTAACGGTGAGCAATGACGTCTCAAAGCCACCCCCCTCTATATCCGCTCTCGGCAGCCCAGATATCTAAAAAAAAAGTTGTTTTTTAAGCTGAGAGATATCCCTATGCCTATTCCTGCTGGCGCTTTCTGCCACCTCTGCAGGGATACTTACCACCTGAAAAGAAGATAATCTTTCCCTACTCTGTTCCTGCAGGCTTGGTACATGACGCTCTGCAGGAAAGACTTACCTTTTATACCTTTGTCCTGAGATTAAACCACCTTTTACGGTTTTTCAACATGATGTTCTTTACTTTTGTGCCTTATAGGATTCTTCCTTTTCAGCCACAGCCACTTATAGCCTTACAGTATGTCTTTCTGCTATTTCTGATATAGCTGTTATGGTCATGCTTAATTCTTTGCAGCAGATCCCTAACTCCTTAAGTAGTTTGGTTGTTGATATTGCCAGAAATCCATGGTATCCAACTTCCACAGGACACACCTTTGTTCTCCAACCTCGCTGTTCTGCCTCAGCTGCTAATTCGTTATTTCTTTCTTTCGTATGCCTCATCAATTGCTACTTCCCACGGGACTGTTAGCTCTATAAAATAAACAGTTTGCTGTGTGTTGGACCAGAGTAATAAGTCTGGTCTTAAGTTGGTTGTTGCTATCTCTGATGGGACTCTCAATTTTTAGCCGAGCAAAGCAGCAAGCATTTTCCAATTCCAATATATGTAGAATATCTGTATATATAGAAATATAGATAAGAAACGTCAGGACACTGTTTAGGACTTAATTAATCTTGGGGATTTTTAATAGGTTTAGTGGTTGTGGTTTTTAAAGACAATTGTAATCTAGTAAATAAATTACTATTTTACTATTAGATTACAGTTGTTTTTATTGATGCAATGTAAAGGATAATGATATATGCCAAAAGAATATTTTTAGCCAACTTTAGTACCTTAGTTTAGCTGTTAAGTATAAAAAAATGTTTGACATCTTCCCTTTATTTAAAGTCGAGGGAGCTATGTGATTTGTTTGTGTGTTTGATTTGTTGATAAGGATTTATTTTAATCAAGGCATTCCTCCAAGATTAAAAAAAAAATACTTGCAATGCATTTACAGTATGTATACACTAAATTGTACATTAAGGATACATAGTGCCAAACACCAAAGGGGCTATAGTTATGTAGATAGGCAATATAACACTGAAACTATTTATTTTAATATATCTATATACGGTATATCACACCACCAATGATCGAGTGCTTGCAGTTCAATGTTAACATACAGTATATAAATATTGCCAAAAACAAAAAAAAAACTGATTTGAAAACACTATACTGTTTGTGCCATAGTATAACTGTCAAAGCATCATCAATTGGGGTTCTAGAGCTTGAGATCAAATCAAATCTTACTATAAAAATCTTCCAACCTTTATCAAGTTGAATGATAAACATTACCTCAATGTATTTTGTTCATTGATTTACATTTTTATAACATTCAGTTAATGCACACAAGAGAATTATTTCCCAAAAGGAGTTTGGAGTTTATACATTCCCACTGATTAAAGAAAAAAAACTGCAGTATCACAAAGTGGGCCTTTTCTTTCAGTTTACCTTTTAACTTTGCTGTCCTTATGAGGTTTGAGTCCAAAGTGCAACTGCATTGAGATAATGTGGATGTTGCCATGGTCACAAGGTTGCCAAGGTTGTTTCTTGGAAACAAGTGTTGTGTCACCTTGCTACTGTAGTGGAAATGACCCCGCTCCCTCCCGCAAGGCCAAGGCCCATCGAAGATAGAAGATTATGACAAAATTAGATATAAAAGTAATTAACTTAATCATAAATTTTTGAGGTGTAGCTTGTTATGATCCTACAGTATTTGCAACCGTACACATTTTGGATTCCTAACAAATCCGACAATGCTAGGCCCAAAAGAACGAACAGGATATGCCACAGATCATGTAAAGGTTTTATGTTTTCATGGATTTTACTTAAAAAACATTACATAAAACAAAAAACTTATGAGCTCATCCACCACTAAAGGCCCCCTGGCCACCCGTGCCCTCCTCCCATTTGAAGATTTGAGCCTCCTGGCACATAGGCTAAGTCCCTCAGACCCATTCGGATAGCAAGTGAATGCTGAGCCTGCTCAAGCGAACGTCTTCACTCCTCCACTTTAAGTTTAGCTGTCAGCAGGTTAGCTTCTATTAACTAACAATATAATGATTATTATTATTATTATAAAAAGAGAGGTCTGTAGTATCACAATTATATAAATGGTAACATATTATTGAATCATTCTGGAATCAGGAATTCAGTCATGTTTACTAGTTCAAATTGGAATTGGGAAAATATAGATGCTTTCCAGCATTGGAATTTGGACATCTGATGTTGCTGAAAGTAGGCTATATTGAATTTGGGTTGGAATATATATATTTACACCACCCAAAGATTAAAATCCATAAAAATGTATGTGGCAGGATAAAATCTACTGTCAAAAGTGTTTACCAATCAGGATTTCAGAAAAAACATTTTCATAGCAACCCTAAAGGCTGAACAAAATATACTAGGTTGGTTGGAATAATAGGCACTTCATTTAAAACTTTTTTTTGATTACTTGTAATCCCTTCCTACATTTTGGTGTACCAGTTGCAAATGTGAATACCCTCAAATTAAAGGTGGACCAAAATACACATTAGAGAACACATTGTATCAACCATACATACAGTAAAAGCTGATACAGAGGCATCATCAATGTTAGGCCTTAGTATTTTTGACTGGCTTTGCACAGTCGTTCAAAACGCATAGGCTAGCATATTTTTAGTTTAACCACATTTTTCAAATGCATCTAGTCTGTGTAAAAAAAAAAGATGGCACGCAATATTTGGCCGCAATCTATGAAACCTGGCCAGGTAGTTGTTGAAAGAATCTAAACTAAGTTATCGCGAGGTTAGATACTGGGGTTTCTGGAGAAGGCGGGTATCCTGTGGCCGCTTGTCCCCAGACTACGTGAAACGTAGGAAACTGACCGTCCATAATAAAGTATGTCAGTACCCTAAAATAGGTAGAGGTAGAGCAAATAATACAACGTGTACGATATAAAGAGAAGGCCTCGCATTTTCGAACACTCTGAGGCTTCCGCTGCACCTGCTGTAGGCCGGCCACTCGGAGTTGGAGGTAGGCAACTCAACCGTTTCAACTGTTTGTTTATGTAGGTTAATTGAAGCCGACGTGCTGAATGTTTAGGTTAGGCCCAGATAAGGTTTTTGTCGTCGACCTGTTGCACTCCCAGCACAATAGGGAAACTATGATGTTTGGAGGCTACTTACTTAAGGGGCAATTTACCAGTGTTGTTGGCTTTCACCAATTTGTATCCCATGGGTAACGTTTCATCCACCAAATGCATTGTGCCAGCCAAAACATTGAAGTGAAGATACTGTATGTGGCCTATACCTAAAAAGTACCATAGATATGTGATTTTAGCGGCAGCACTGTTCTAAGACCTATGTAGAGTTAACACCTATCTCCTTACAAAACGTAGGCTGCAGGCAGTACCCATAGTTAGAGAATACAGAATTTATCAAAATATAGCATGTTACAAGATACCAATGCCTTAGACTTACTGAGCTTTGAATAGCTTTTCCTTGATCACATGTAGGCCCCAGTGTCTCCATATATAATATATAATTTAATGATATACAGTATTTTTTATATTGTGACATTATATATTGTTACCTTTTGTGTTGAGAGTATCAATTATCCCCACAGTCCTTCTTTTCCACGGTGACAAAACGTGGTTAGTCATTCTTTTATCCTGAATCCCTTTAAATCTCTTAATGAAGTAGGGGAAATTAAATATGCATCACATGTCACATTTTTCCCTTAGTGTTATGTAATGCTAATTGTGAGGTGTTTGTGCGTTTGGTAATATACAGAAAGCTGCAGTCCTGTCTAACCAGAAGGTCTGAGCAAGGAATGTATTCTATTCAGTATATCAACAGTGCCTGCATAGTCATCTCCGGGCATTACCTGCCCCAGGGACCTGCCACTGTCTGTAGGTCTCCTATCGAACAGTACAGAGAAACCTGAGCTTCTTGCTCTGTTAGTTCCTCCTCTCCTTAACCTTCTGTTCTTAACCCGTTTTACTATTCACCTTTGTCCTTCAGCTGTCCTATGCCCCTTCTATAGTAAATACACACAACTTTCTTTTAAACGGGACAAGTCTCTGTTTAAAATGAATTTACTTCTAAAAAGTGTAAATGTGTATTTAAAAAAAAAAAAAAAAAAGAATTATACATTAGTGAATTGAATTGCATTTATATGTAGGAATGTCTGTCCTTTTATCACACATGCACAACCACATGAATGAACGCAATTGTGAACGTTCAAGCACAGACATTCACAATAAATGTACCTTGTTGAGGAAATGTAATACCTAGGTTCATTGGTGCACGGAATCACATGACCTGTCTCATCCACTCGCATGACACTTTTCTCATCACTCCTCCCCTACATCTCAACAGGAGAGAAACACACCCGCAGTGTCAGGTATCTCAAGGTTTCACAATGACGAGAGTGACGTATTGGAAGTAAGTAGGACCGAAACTATTCAATCAAAAATAAAACGTTTTAAATCATTTTAAAAAGCTCAGGGAAAAACTTGGAAAGCTATTGTCCGGAAAGGTGAGTTTAATCTGTGCGATGTGAAGTTTCAGTGTTCTTGCTTCTGACAGAATTTATATTTTTTCCCCAGAGAATTATCTTGAATATATATATATTATATACAGTATAACTATAATACATACAGCGACCGATATGTTATTTTATCATGTAAACATGTTTTTTTTTATGCGGCCATGTTATTTCTCATTGTAAAAGGTATTTTTTCCTGTTTGAAGCCACAGGGTTAAATTGAGTTGGTTGCTTTGTGACTGACACCTGATCATTTGCTTCTTCGGAGGTGCTGGTTCAGCCATTAAGGATAGGTCTGTCTTTGAGTTTTTTAATGACTCTGTTATTAAAAGCAGTGTTAGCAGCACTTTACCAGAAACACCTAGCTAATTTCTTGGCAAAATAATTTCTGTTTCTTCATAAAGATGAATCTGTTTAGAAATCCAACTCTCCATGTGTCGTTCTAATGCTTAGACAATAGAAAATAGAATTGTTTCCTTCAAATTTCCTATTGTCTATCAATCATAGTACCGAAAATATACTTTTGGCTGTAACCTGAGCTTCTGTAGATGATGAGACAATGCCCTAACTTAAGCATTGCTAGGCTAATTTGACTTCATTGATGAGCTGTTTGTATCATACTTTGTAGACAAAAATTCATAATTGGTTATATATTGGTTTAGGAACAAAAGGTGTGCATGGATTTTTGCATGCTACCTATCTTAGTGCGCTAGTATGTTGAACCAACTTCTCTGTGTTTGTTTAAGTTTAAAGTCCTTCCACTGCTTGTTGCCTGTCCTTTCTTCTTTCATGTTTATAGAGATGATGTAATAGCCGCACCTCAAAGAAAAGGACCAGGTGCCCAGAAATAATCATTGCTGGTCTATCTTTTCTTCTAGCTGTTATTAATGATCTTATAATGTGCAGATTGCGTCAATAATTCAAGCACACCTTGTGTACCCAAGGAGGGCCTTGTAGCCTGACAAAATGCACCAGTTACTGTTCAGAATTCTCCCGTCCTCTAGACAAATTACAGTTTCAGAGGCTTATGAGCTTTCGAGGGTGGCAATTAAAGTGCTTAATTGCACACAATAACCATGTATTTGTGTTGGCGTGTGTTGTGTGTTCCTTTTGAAATGCATAGAAATCAAATGTTTGCCCGCCAGTGCCACTAACAGTAAGATTTATCAACCAGGAACTAGACTTGTCTGCCGCCAAAAGATATGCTCTGATTAACACAATGACCGCTTTGCTGCTCATGTTTTTTTTTGTAGTTGAATGGCACATAACCAGTCCAAGCTGGGTTTGGAGTTTGAACTGTACTTGATCTGAATTACTAGATCTACTACTAAAAAGAAGACTTTCTTGTGACAGGTTAGATGTGGCCTATTAGACTAATATTGTGACTAGAACATTGGGTACAATGCTTTTGTCATCGACAGTAAAGAGAACAACTAATAACTTGAAGGTTTATTGTTCTATCCTCAATACCAACAAGGGAGTAACTCCTTGATAAAAAGAAAAGGCTGTCCCTATGTCTACTTGTGTTGGAGGCTGAGGTGCACCCCTGACACTCAAACACAGTCTACATTGTAATACGGTTTCACAAACATGCCATTTATTTCAAAGCTACAAAGATTACATTTTGTCCAATGTCTCCATTTGGATGAACAGTCACATTGTTCAACCAGTTAGCTGCTAGTTAATGTTACACAGTGTATGTTGGCAATTAGCCAAATGTTGCAGACATCTAAATATTTTTCTTACAACTTCACAGTTCTACACAGTCATTAAAGCTGCCTGTTGCAAACTTATTTTTCAAAATACACACGACATTGTGTTAAAAAAGTTAAAAGTGGTCACCTATATTTGGGGAAAGTGATATACAAAATGCTCACATATTATATATTCCGAACTTTAAGTTACATGGTGAGCATTACATTGTTTGTGTTACATAGCATGTAACAGCATATTTAAACCATTCAGATTGTTTTGTTTTGATTGAGCAAATAGATGCTTTTCTACAGTATGACGCCATTTTCTAACGAGTATACAATTGTGTTTTCAGCTGTTGCGGTTGAAGAGATGGAGGGTGGTCCATTTAGCAGAAAGTCTTGGGCATCACAGTCTTTGCGTGTCACTGCCAGAGAGATATCTTTGGTCAGTGGCAGAGGAAAGAGCAATGCCATCGCAGAGCGGTTTTCAAAGTAAGTGACACCCAGAGACCACATAATCTTCAAACCTGGCTACCAGGCAAATTTGTTCAAAATGTTTCTCATTATCTGCATTCTGTACACCGAATCTTTAGAGAAGTCCCTTAAAGTATATTATGATTATTGTATTATTTTATTTATTTATACAGGGTCAACTGACTGAGACTATTTTTAAATTTTGCAGCAGTGCCCTGTTAAACAAGACACAAAATGGAAAATTAAACAAAACAATAAAAAAAAATAGTAGTAATAGAACAAATGCGTTATGATTGAATGAATACACGGTTGACAGTCCGTCCCATTCAAAAAACTCTACAGTTGGTCCTCAAGTTTCACAGAGGAGTTTAGCACCAGCAGGTCACTGTCTGGCGTCTGGCTCACTATATCAACCTGCTACTCATGTTTATTTGGCTTTTCTTCGTCGCTAAATTTGGTGGGAAATTTGACCCATCTCACATTTTCTCCAAGCATTTTCGCACATCTTTTACATTGATTTAGTTGGATAAAAATTCTTCTTCTAGTCACCTAAAAGGAAATATGTGATTTTTTTTTGTGTGACTTATTTCTTTAATTTTTGACACCCAGTCATCATGTGGAAAACGGCTTCCCCATTTAGACTCATTAATGGGTTATACCACCATTAGAAGTATTTACAGCAACCAAGCACTTAAGAGCACTTACTGATGTGAATTATGGCACAATCTTCATAGCAGAACAGCTCCAACTAATGAGTGAAAGTGTCTTCACACGTTCTAGTGGCACACATAAGAGATGATATAAGAGCTCAGAAAAATCATTCTGGAAAGGGTTACAAAACAATTTCTAAGGCCCTTGGGCCCACCAAAATGAAGTCAGTTATATAGTCCTAAGCAATTTATAAATGAACATTTATTTTATTTATTAATTTTCATTTAACACAGCATTCATTTCCATCTATCATGAAACTTTGTTTTTCATCTTTTTAATAAATTTGTCAAAGTGCTATAATTACTTTAAAGGGAGAGGTTTAAAAGAAGGAGGGTAAGAAATGCAAAGAAAGCGTTTGAAGCAAATAAGAAAGACTTATTTTGATCAGCAGAGGTCAGTATTGTGACGCTCCCTGATTGTCTCCCACTCAGGTACCAGAGAGCTGCTGAGCAGTCCAATGCAGACAAGAGGAAAGCAGTAAGTAAACTGCATTCATATAATAATGGGTACTCGAACATGTGTTCAAGTTCAAGTTGATATAGGTCAAGTGTTCAACAGAGGAAGTTTGAAAATGGCTGTTCAAAATGTTGCTTGTCAGTGTTGGGTTAGCAAACACAATGATAACCTACCCCCGCTATCATGCACATTTTTCATAACACACAAACATTTACACCACTAACGCAAGCATATAAGATATTCAGACATTAGTTTTGCCTGACCACTTATTGTGATGTGCTGGTAAACCGATAATCCTACTTAAGCTGTCTAATCCTCTGGTAATTCTCTCTTCAGTCCCAAATGGTCAGTTAGTTGTCTTTGTCATTTATACATAGAGAAACAAATTACACTCAATCAGTAATCAAATAAATCTTTGATCAGCAAATGCCATGCAGGAGTTCAAGGTAATATACGTATATATATATATATATATATATATAATACTTTAATGTGCATTCAAGTTAATGGTTCAGTACTATCTGCTAGTAACTGGAATGGTAGGCTGTTTCAGCCTTTGGTGTGATACCCAAATGTGGATGGTTTCTATATTTTTGGTTATTTTATTGTTTGAGTATGATAATAACATGTGTCTGTCTTTCTTTTTCTGTTTATAATACATATTTTTTGTTGATAGTATGTATCGCCAAAACAAATGACTATGAGCTGTTTGGTCAAGCAAAAAAGTAGTAGTATATGTCTTTGTGTTGATATTTACATATTGCATCAATAATATGCATTGCAATTGTGTTAACACTGCATTGCGACTTTGTACATGCACCCTGCCTTTGCAAACATAATTGTACACAGTTGTGGTATTGAGGTTTGAGGAAGTAGAAAACAGAACTGGATTTGTTATAGAAAGTTTTTTCTCACAGAATCTATCCAAATCTTTTGGAATTTTTGGCTTTGCTTGTGGACTCTTTTTAAAATAAAAAAAGTATTTCTTCTGCAGGTTATCAGTAGAGTTTTGGGGACTGGAATTGTTCTTGATTATGGTGAATATTTTTCTTTTGTAGACTTAGAGTTATGATTTTGATAATTATCTGGTGGACAATTCAACCACAGCCTAGTTTAGGCTTTTTAGTAGAGGAACCACATTTTTGTAGTAGTCTTGATTGATAGGGTTGATGGGGTCCATGATGTCCATATTATAAACATTTCCTCGCCCCCCTCCCTGCTTCATCGGCTAAGCAAAAAGGTTTAAATATATATACAGTTAGTTGAAGTCAAAATAATTTTGGTTGCTGTAATCTAAACATGTTGTTCAATAGTTTGAATCAAGAAAAGGACACCTCCTGTATAGCCTCACTTGGTGTTATGCCATTTGCATGGAGAAAAGAAAGAGGTTTATGGAATTGTCAAAGAAAGACTGTAGCCTTGTGATTGTCTTTGCTTGGCTACAAGGAATTTCTTGAGACTTTAATCTCCCGGCTTCCGCCATAAATATATTATATTTATGTGAAGTTGAAGGTTTTTGTGACTGTAGCTGATTAGAGACATGACAACAGGAAACTGTTGATTGCAGTTATTTTGACCAAAGGGAATGCTCCTAAATTAAATTTAGGTTGATTAAGAAATATTTGTCACGCACGCACGCACGCACGCACGCACGCACGCACACACACACACACACATACATACATACATACATACATACATACATACATACATACATATTTATGTACACATATATATATATACATATATACCTGTATATTACACAAACAAAAGTAGATTAAATATTATGAATTTATTTCACCAACATATGCTTATGTAGTTTTTGAGGCAGACGTTACTAAACGTAGGTTTTTGAGACCTCAGTCCACAAAGTGTTAACTTCTTGAAATGTCATCATTTCCTGCTTTCTAGTTTTCTCTGATTTCCCCCTTCTCTCTCTCTCCCGGTCTTGTCGGGCGATTAACTAGTTCCTGCAAGCAGTTGTTCCTAACTACTAACATCTGGTGGGCCAGCTCTTTCGTTCTCTCTCTTAGTACACAGACTAGGATCTCCCTCTCCTGTCTGGTTAGTATTGCATGTTGATCAGCGCTGACAAAATTCTGTTTTGTTTAAAAAATATATTTCACTTGTCGGCATTTAGTGCAGTTGGTCTCACAAAGAGTTTGATTGTGTTTTGGTGTTTTGTCCAACCTAGTGTCAGTGCTAGGTTTCTCTCCCATTTCTCAAAGGTTTTGAATCTTGCTAGTCTTTTAAGGCAATGTTACATATGTCTGTATGCAAGTTGCGATAGTTTTGGTATAGGATTGTCATTGGGATGAGTTTGTTTGATTTTAACTTGGACTTTGGTGTTGCTTAGTGCATTGCTACATTTTCTAAATAAAATATTTTTATTTTGTTACAAATAAGTGTTGACGCTCAGTAGTATTGTTAAATTTTAATACAACTTTTTATTTTTTATTTCTTGTTGACCTACAGTATATTCTGTCAAATCAAATGGCTGTGGCCGATTGAGGTTTCATGGCAGGTATAGGAAGTCCATCATGTATGCTTGCACTGGAACATAATGTTCATCAAACTTCCCTCTTAGTGCATGTCTCCTCTTTGGCTGGCAAAGAAGATACGAGTTCTGTAATTCACATAAAATGGTGAAGTGAATTGAAGGAGTGTCATTTGTCAGGGTGTTGCTGTTTTATGTCTTTTTCTGATTAAGGCGTTGTTAAGAAATCCCTGCATGTTTTTTTTCCACACAAAAGGTGAAGTTACTGCAAATGGAATGCTGTTGAGAAAGAGCTCTCGTGTTCGATCTTGTTTTCTACCTGTAGACACTATGTATGAGTATGTTTTTTTGATTACTGTCAGCCTGTGTGTGTGACTACAGCAGAATCTACCTTCCATCAGCCACCTGGACAAACTCTATTTAATCTGTGTAGTCCACATCAGAAGCCACTCTTCACAACTACATTTTAGTTGTCAAGTCTAGGATGTCAAGCTAAAATAATTATGAGAGTTGAGATATATTGAACGTGTACTATTTTAAGTTGCACATAATGATTGGTATTGAAAGAACAACTAAAGGTTTTGGCCAGACTTATTCAGGTAGCTGCATTAGTCAGGTAAAATGTAAAGTTCCCTGTCATGGTCTTTATTTTAGATTTAGAAACAAAAGAGAACATATTTTTCGCACTGCTGTTTACGCCTGCTGTTGACAATTTGACACTTTTTCGCTGTGCACAATGCAAGAAAAATTAAGGAAAATGTTTCTTCATAAAATGTACTTTTCACTGCAAATACAGTTTAACATCCAAGAGAGGATGGCAATGATAGTGTTCACAAAAAAAAAGCGTATGTTCTGTCTGTATCTCTTCTCTTCTTAGTCAGTGGAGAGCCTGCCACCAGCACTGCGCTCTGGGAACCTGAGCGCTCTAAAGAAACGCTGGGAGAAGACAGGAAGCACTCCTCCAAAAACGCCCACCTCAGTGCCTGCCAGCCAGCCCCAGCTCATGCTCAACCGTCCAGCTGTGATCAAACCGGCACCCATCACGAAACAGAGCTCTTTAACCAAGTCCACCGAGCCACTAAATGCACAGGAAGGTCAAGATACAGCTAACTATTTCCAGTATCCCGCAGAAGGTCCCTCAAGAGTGGCTAGGGGAGGAGAGAAAGGGAGGATGGAGAACAATGAACAGAGGAATGGCAAAGAAAAGGATGGGGAGGGGCTCACATGCAGTGGAGACACAGTTGTACTTAGCCCCTGTACTCCTATTGAAAAACCAGGCGTTCCCCTCAACAACCTGAAGAAGATGTTTGAGAATGGTAGTATGGGAAAGGTACAACAACCACACACACACGCAGGCACGCACGCACGCACGCACACACGCACGCACAGACACACACATACACACACACACACACACACACCTTGATTTAACTATTTGTAGTCTTCTCTGTTATAACTTTTGCCCCTAAACATGCTAACCAGTATGTCTCAGTACATAAATATTCTACAGTATAGACGAAACATCCATATCTTACCACTGGGTAGCCGCTGGTAACATTTGGTCTGATATGGGAGAGAGCTGGAGAAACGCTTTCACCAAGTGCTCCTCAGCTATTGGGCAGTCGCTCATTTTTGGGCATGCATGCGTTACTTAGAACCAAAATACTTTTTACTCAGTAATCTCAGATTGAATTTACACACAGCACCCACATAGATAAACCCTAAATGGCAACCACTTCTACTCTCCACCTTAGATCAGGAATGTCCCTGCATTCCGTCTGTAATTTATAACATAACTCCCCCAAGTTGATGAACTGTCCCTCTATTTGTTACTGTTGGGGACGGAAAGTGTTCCCTTTGTGTCTGAGGCAGAAGCTTGTGGAACAGTGGCGGTGTTGTAGTGGTGTGACTGGCGTACTCAAGCCTGTCATGCTCATGGACTCCTGGACATGTTTCTGAATACAGCTAGGCTTTGAAAGGAGTTCAGCCTCATTTTGTCTTGGAGTGACATCTTTACACACACACACACACACAGAAACACAGTTACACGCTACCAAGTTGTAACTCTGTGCATGTGGAGTCCTGTTTTACACTAGTGGTTATGTCAGGGTATTGGTATGCATGGACTGCTTACCCCCTGGTCACTAAAAGCAGACAAAACCAAGCTCATACACAACGCACAAATCCAGTCTTGGATTTCCCTAAAAAAAAATGTTCACGCCTCATCTGTGATTTTATCATCTTATGTCAAATCAATCTATGTTTTATTTCTGTGTGTTCCATCTCTTCCTACTTTGCGTTGTTGTATTCAGATTTCATGACACGCTATTTATAGGACAAAAAATGTATCAATTAAAATCATAAAAAAGAAAGTTTAACATACTAATTCTCACATATTATCGTGAAAAGAAACAGTCAACCAGCCAGAATTCATGCATTGAGCACATTGTTTCTGTTTTCCGTCAGTGATAGAAACACAGACCTAGAACGTTGTTGCACCGCCCAATTATTGGTAATACAGAGTTCTTGTTTACAGAGACACCTGTGCACAATGTAGAGTTCAGCAAGTTTATTCATATATGATGCAGCAGGGACGAAAAGATAGGTTAAAACTAAAGGTCGTAATAGTTACTTCAAATGGCCCAAGGTTCGTTCTTTAGATTAATGCATAATGGTTAGTGAAATGGAGGATCGATATACAGAGTGACAAAAGCTGGCAGCTAAGGCTCTTCAGCTCTAGTGGAAGGCCAGGTTGTTTTAATTGGCTGAGTCCTTCTTCTCCTTTCTATACAGGATTACTGAAGCAACACCTTTGGGTTAGTAATGAGTGTTGTGGGGACACACAGAGATGCTCTGCCTTTGGTTACTGTTTTACCTAGTACTCTCCCAGTACTTTGTGTTTCTTCTTTGTGTTGGGCTGTTGCCTTGCCTGTAGACTTAAGCCTCAGTTAATTTTCAGATGATAATTTACTTCACTTAATCGGACTACTTTTCTATGAAATACAGTGTGTTATCCATGTAAATATAGACAGCTGGGTAGTGCCAACATACACCGTGGTCTGTAGTGGCATGTTGAAGTCATAGTGGTAGGTAATCACACCATAAATAAGGATTGGTTATTAAAATAAAGGGAGATCGAGCCAGGGTCTAAAAATAATGTGTTTTGAGTCAACACTATTGTCAACTATCTAACTGATCCCTGACTCCTGACTGTCACGTCACCAAGGTAACCAAGACAAGACAACACAGCAATTCCTCTGAGGACACAGAACGACTTGGAGGTAAACATGCACGCTGTGTACAGAGAGACACATTCACGTTTATGGGCTGCTAATACTATTGGCTAACTACCCTGCAGCAGAAACCACAAAATGTCCACTATTTTACATTAGTCCTCTTATCATTGTGTTTTTTATTTATTTCTTAGGATTGTCCTCCCCCGAGAGGGTGATTGAGACTACATCAATAAAGGACAGAATGGCAAAGTACCAGGCTGCAGCATCCAAACAAGGCCCAAAACGACAGGTGAGTAGACACTACCTGATCAGCAGTAGATAACGACGGTAACAATCATATTAAAAACATTTGCTAAACTAAACCATGATAACCAGCCTGTCTAATTAGCATATTAGCATTATTTACGGCCATCTCCAAGTATGGTCTGAAGGATTGCCAGCAACAGGCTGAAACTAGGTCTCAGGTGTTTTCTTTCTACTTTTCAATGGACGACCCCCCCCACCCACCCACTGTGATCCTCCTCAGGCCAGCCAATCAGAGCCGGAAGGGAACAACGTTCATCATGTCCATGTTAAGCACCAGGACAGTGTGCCCCATAGCGGCGTTGCAGTGGTCAGTATCCTCTTCATTTTTTATTTTTTTTTGTCTGTGAGAAAGAAGTGGAAACTACCTTACAACCTTACATTTTAATTTTTCTGATTCTTAAGAGCCCGACTTCAGAGTCCACCACGCGGAAAATACCTGAAAGAAAGGTATCTGTAACTGAAACCAATGGTAAGTCTCATAAGATCTACAGCACCTGTTCCCTCTTGTAGTTCTCTAGTGAAACTTCACTGAACCTATTGGAGGTTTGATCCAGATTGTAATGTAGATGTACATTGCAGATTGGGGATGCATAAATAAAGGGTTATGTGACAGAGACAAATTCAGCCCCAACGACTTTTCAGTTGCTGTCCTCTTATCAATGTCACCTACAGCATTCACAGGTGAAATGGAAACTCATTAAAGTCATTACATGTGCTTGGTTTGTTTCAGGAGATGGCGTGGAAGGGACCGTTTCTGAAGTCACAGCAACACAGAGTGAGCCACCAAAAGCTGCCAGGGTAAGCTATCTTTGCACCTTAACACATTAAAAGAATCAATGAATGAAACGTATGGGAATGTTTCACAGTGTGTACTATGTATCTGTAGAAGTTCTGCCCTCCTGTGAGAGAGACGTGCATCGCTTGCCTAAAAACCGTGTACCCCCTTGAAAGACTTGTTGCCAATCAGCATATCTACCACATCACATGCTTTCGCTGCATCCACTGCAACACCAAGCTCAGGTCGCTCTCTCTTTTACAGAATACAAACAAATATAACATTTTATCATGTAGTATATTTATTTAACTAGTGCCTTTGTCTGTTGTAAACCTGCTTATTCCATGTTTTAAAATCGTAACTCTTTGCTACCCTCTGCTGTTCAGTTTGGGGAACTATGCCTCTCTGCATGGTAATGTTTACTGCAAGCCCCACTTCAGCCAGCTGTTTAAGTCCAAAGGCAACTATGATGAGGGATTTGGCCATCGCCCTCACAAGGAGCTCTGGACCGAGGGCCAGGAAGTGGCATCACCAAAGGAGCTAGAGGAACCAGATGTTCCTTCTCATCTGGCAAAGATCCCACTGGCCAAACTATCCAGTCCCACAGTAGAGGAGTCTTCCCTGGCCAAGGTTACAGACCTGGCTGCCTCTCTGGAAACTCGTAGCCAAAGCCACTCAGGTCCCAGTGAAAAACTCAGCTCTGCAGAAAGACCCACCGAAACCCGCAGGCTCAGGGTTGCCTGGCCTCCTCTCTCTGGCGATGACGACTCGGGGACAGGTGGGGACTCCAGCCCAGTCTTGGGGATTTCTAACACTGTGCAGTCATGGAGGGCCAAGTGGCCCCCTGAAGGAGACGGGCTGTCTTCACCTTATAGCTCAGAGAAGGCTGAGCTGAAGAGCCTGAGGAGAAGTTCCTCCCTTAAAGAGCGCATTCGTCCGTTCTCTGTAGCGGCCGGTTCCTCTATCACTCTGGGCCCACAGGAACCCCGTCGTCCACTCAGGGCCCTGCTGGAGAGAAGGGGCTCTCTGGAGGAAATCCGCTCCATGCCAAAGGAGCAGGAGTCACAACAGGAGCGAGACAATGATATCAGGGCTAAAAATAAACCTACGCCGCCAAGTGGTGGGGCAGTGAATGGAGAGACTAGCTCAGAAGATGAAGTTGAGAGTTTCCCGGAACAGACGGCAAAGAGGGATGAGCAAGCGCATGGAGGAAAGGCAGGAGCAGCAACGGTAAAGGAGAAGAAGGAAGAGGTGTCTCTGAAAAAGGATTCCCCAGATCCTCAGGCTTCTCCTGATCCTGCTTTGCAGCCCAAACACAACCGCGCCTCTCAGGATGTGGGCTTCTGGGACGGGGAAGAAGAGGGTGCAGAAGCAGAGGGGGAGCTGACTGTGGAGGAGATGATCAAGAGAAATCGCTACTATGAGGAAGAGGATGAGGAGGAGGAGGATATAGTCTAAATGTCAGCAGATTTATGCTGTAATCAACCCCTACCCCACACGCACTCCATCATGTCACCTTCTGATTTAGGTATGTAACTGTTGAGTGCAGGCATGGGAGATTCAAAATCTTTGATTATTTAAAATGTAGGGATAAGCAGAAATGGGAGCCGTTTTTTTTTTTTTTACTGTAAAACAATCTGACCCTTTTATAATTACATTATGTATTGTACTACACAGGACAATGATTCCTTTATTGATCTTGTAAGGGGCCTTTTAGTTGCACATTCAATTAAACTAATTTGTATCGGAGCTAGAACACAAAGCTTGTTCTGCAATTCACTGTTTAAACCTTTAAGTTGAAATTAAAATGCAGCATTGATATATGACACTGATCGAATTTAATGTAGACATTGTTACCAATCAATGCATCTTTTAGGCATTTGTTTTTTGTGTTTTTATATGTAGGTATTAGTGCAGTAAATCATTATAAAAAACGCTCAGTTTGATTAAATCCTTTCAATACCACTGCCATGTAGCTTACAGGGAGCGAGGTTTAAGATGACTGTGCACAGCTGCTTGAGCCCACATTACTGCATTTTGGCAGTAATAGCATTATGATAATCGATGTAGACTTTAAGGTTTAATTCTTTCGATGATTAACAATAATTTGGAAAACCATTTTGCTGTTGTGTTAATTTGGGGCAATTGGCTTTCCGTTGCTTTTTTTTTTTACATTTTTTAAATGTGTCTATTTTAATTAGTAAAAAAGCCTCAAGCAGTTCATTTAAACAGGACATTTTACAATTACATCTTATAGCCTCTTTATTGTTTACACAAAAAAAACATTTAAAGTTCTATAAGGTTACCAAATTGTAAGGCATTATTGTAATAAATAAATTTTATTGACCTATTTGTGTCTACCTAAGAAAATTACTACAACTACTATTACTACTACTACCTCTGACTGCTACTTTAAGTAGTTGAAAAAGCTCATCAACAGACTATGTGGAGTACTGTCTTGGCATATGTAGAAGCATTCCACCGGTGTAAACCTGCAGAATTTATCGTCTCTTTTCTCCTGGTGTCTCCATATTTCTGTCTTTCAAAATTATTTATTTCCTTATCCCCCTGTCAGCCACGAGCAGGGTGCAGGACTGCTCTGACCTGTTCCTGTAGCGCTGCTTGTGGGGCTGTCCGTTAAGCCGCTATTCTCTACGCCACATCGTCTGAGGAACAAATGCTAAAACTTAAGGTGGCAGCAAAATAACAAAGTTTTTTTTTTTAAATGGTGTTAGTATCACATTCACATACAATATGCAGCATATCATTTCATAGACCGCAGTATATCCTTGCATGACTTTAATATCTCCCATCTTCCACCTCACTGTCATTATTCCTGGCATTGGCGTCTGCATTGCTTGTTCTACACCTTCATACTGACCCTGTTCAAAGAACTGAAGTCAAGCTGTGAGTGGGTAGTTGAAAAGGGGCAGAGGAAGGTATACCTGTTTACCTTAGGAACAAGATATTCAGACACCAATTCAGTTTTAACTCACAGGGAATTGTTCCTTAACATGCAATTTTTTTCATGTAATGTAAAATCAATCCACTTCGAAACTGAAAAAAAAGAATCCTCCAAAATTCACCTGCATGGGAGGCTGTGGATTCTCAGCTGCAACCGTGGTATGTGCTTGGGGTGTGATTTTGTGACACAGAGTAAAAGTGCTTACCAGAATTTTGAAAACCCGTGCTTGTGGAATGCAGGTCTTCAAGCATTGGAAGACCATGTTTTACGTGAGCTCATGACAGAAAAATCTCTTTTAGCAATTGAATTACGATATCTAAGGACTTAAACTTTGAAGCCACCACGCTTGCAGATCTGAAGATATAATTTGCCATATAAATGCCAGGTTTCCTCTTTATAAAGAACACACCCTGTGTTGTGAAACTCTTACCTGTTATGCAGGGCGATTTGGCATCAATGTAACTATAAGAGGTAAGCTCAATGAGAGCGCATACTGGTCCACATGTACTGTATCTTGTTTGGTGAATTTTATTAGAATCTATGTCAATGTTCATTTTAAATCTTCACATAACATTACATGTGTTCCACAACTTGATTAGGTCTCAAGCACATACATCAAGTGTCAGAGGAAATCACTTGCAGTAAAGCCAGGTAATGAACCTAATCATAATGTTACATGATTAAATTAAGCAGCCTCTACAAGTGGCTGACACAGCTTCTTCTTCTTTTTTTTAACTCAAGCATGTGTATAATCGTATTACAATATTATATATTGTCATTAGCCAGGTCTTTTTCATACTTTCGGCATTGATGTTCAAAGAGGATAATGAAAGGATGTGAACGTTGTTTAATAGATCAAAGGAAGGATAGACACAGAGCGCAACGCGTCATCAGAGGGAAGACCACGCCCCCCGTGGGGGAAAACAATCCGCGAAGTTGAATGCAAGTGCAGCTTTGTTTTCCCCCACGATGTGGGCGTGGCCTAAATGCGCTCTGTGTCTATGGGAAGACAGAAAGAGGCAAAGCACCAAACAATCACTATAATTCGAAAGAGTCACAGTTTTCATTGGTCTGCATTCACCACAAATGAGCTTATCAAGGTGATGTACCTTTTGGTTAAGATGTTTTTGTAAGAGGTAATGAATGGTTCAGTCATTGATAAAAAGATCTTTACTGGACCAGGTAAAAGGTGTAAGGCAATGGTCCTAAACCTCAGGAATGACAGAATGATGGGTCAGACCAAGGCCGCAGACAGCCTTGGAAGACAATTCCGAGGAAGCAGTGAGGAATAACAGCAAAATCCTTAACCCGGTTTACATATAGCTAAAGGTGAAAGGGCAGAGATAGAACATCTCTATGGGTGAAAGGGCAGAGAAAGACCAGGTGGTTGAGAGGGAACATGTATGCTTTGGACTATTACTTACAGGTGGATTTTTTACAGGATCAGAATTGACATTAAATAGACACAGTAAATGAATAATCAAGATGGTTTCACTACATTGGGAATTTTTTTATTATTCATACATTTTCTTTCTTTCTTTTTCTTTTGCCAGGTGGCCTAATTAAAACCGGTTTTTTTGGTGGGTTTTTTGGTCTTCTCTCAGCAAAAGAGAGATAGTACTTTGACAGCATTTGAACAAACCTAATTCATTTGTATTTCAAGTATACCTGGCATACCCTGAGTGAAATTGCAATAATGAAAGGATTTAGGGTTATTTAATAATGAACAATTGCAGCAAAGTAACTACAAACTGGTATTAGCATAACCACACTACTTGTTGGTGTTGGGGCAATCATCTCTGTGTATGTTTTGTGACTGCCCAAAAGACTCAGTGTCTAGCCGCCCCTCCTGGTCCATACTAAGAGATTGTTGTTTTTGAACACACAAAAATAGGTTGAGATGATGGAGACTGGAATCTGAACGCATTGTCACAAAACATGGTTTGAGTTTTAGAAGTCAGGGGTAAAATAAAATAGGCTGCCCCAGGGTGATAAACCTGCACTCCAATCCCACCCTAGTCAAAAACTAAGGCAGATATCGTTTGTCTCAAAAAAATGTTTTTGTTTGTTTACCGTTATTTAACCAGGAAAGTCTAACTGAGCACGTGCTCTTTTGCAGTGGCGACCTGGCCCCGGGCCCATAGGGGAAATTGACCAACTCCAGTTCTATGCCAGTGCCTCTGTCAGGTGTGAGAAAAAGATAACCAAAGTGTGCTAAAGGCAGAGGGGGTAACAGGGTTTAGATGGTCGAGATCAGCTGATACCGGAAACAGGAAACACCTAAAAGGCATAAGTTGGCTTAGGAC
>JAVQIZ010185193.1:0-11176 GCA_036023535.2 Galaxias brevipinnis
CTGAAACCTCATTATTAGTTTTTCTCCAAAAGAAAAATCCAAGGCAGAAACTTATATTTTTATAAATGTTTTATTTATTTTTAAGGATAATGTTATGTTAAGGAAATTAAATGTTTGAAACAGGTCTTCAGTGGTTGCTGGGTTGAAACAGGTGTAGTTGTGTGAGTGCTAGGCTGAAACAGATGTAGTTATGTGGATGCCATAATGCTAGGTTAAATCACGTCTGTATGAGTGGTTGTTAGGTTGAATCAGGTGTGTCTGGGTCGGTGTTAGGTGAGATGGGCCGGGGTTTGGCTAGATTGGCTCGAACCCGGGCCTGGTCAACGGCATCCAGAAGGTTCTTAGAGTCTAATGCCAGCGTGTGGGCGGCGGCTAACATTTGCTTTTGACACTCCTCTTTCAGTGAAGTCACAGCATTCTGCTGCGCCAGCCGCATCTTATTGATCAGCTCCCCAAGGTCCTTGTTCAACAACCGCTGGGTTCCCTCAATCTGAGAGACATTGGAGAGGGTAAGGAAGGATTGTTGGCAGTCAAAAATGGGGTCAGAAACGTAACAGCTATAATAGGTTTTACAAGTGTCATTATGTTGTTTTGAGGCGGTTGGGAGAAAATGATAAGTGATATTATAATAGAAAATAGGTTAAAACCAGGGCTGTGAGAATTTGAAGCTAAAATGCTGCCTCCTTTGGTAAGAAAGGGGAGAGCGGGTTCCGGTTGTACTTTCTTTCCATTGACTGGTGCTCTGAATAAAATTTCTAAAATCTTTAATCTGTAAATTTAAGCGTCACCTATAGGCCCCGAAAATGTTTAAAAATGTTTTTACCAAGCCTACGTTTTCCCTTTATTTTATATACAGGCTACAAACAAAAATCTTTATTATGCGGCTATATTCGACATCACAACGCTCGTGCTCGGTTGTAGAAGGACATGCCTGTGGCATTGAGGTCGAGCGAGAAAGCAATAGGGCAGCTGGGTAAATGAGTTTGTTATTGCAATGTTTATTTTAAGCCTTGATAGCTTCTGATCTAGTGGTTGTGTAACGCAATGGTTTCTGCATTATCCTGTAGGTAGTCCTAACCAAGGTGCAGTTACTTTCTAAAATAGCCAATGATTTATGTTTTTGAAATAATCGTCTGATTGAATAGAAAGCAGCTACCCAACCTAAAGCAAAATGCGTGGATTGGTGTTAATAGACTGATTAACTACTGCATCCATACTACTACAGCGATTTTTTATTTAATTCAATGTCGTAGATGCATGACTAATTTAACAGTACATCTTTACATAACCTAATTTATAAAACAATTTTTTGACAGCTTTAGCTGTTATCTAGTCGTCATCACTATGTCTTCTTTTTTCTATTTGCGCCAAGTCTGAGGTGAGCTAGTGTAAAGTTTAGTTGGATGGGTCGAATTGTTTTTCCTTATCTAGATTAGATTCTTAGGCTGGAAATCAAGCAATGACGGGGCACTCAGTTTTAACTGTTAAAACTGGTCCTCCATGCAAAGGCAGTGGCTTGCGTTTTTTTCGTTAAGTTTAACCGTGATTACTCCACTATTATCCTGACCAGGATGTCAAGTCAATACATTTGAATCAATATAGCCTAATGATAATACATTTTACAAAAAGGTATTTTTGGTATTGACTTGTGTGTGGTCAAATTGGTGATCGGCAGCCTGTCATTTGCTGGTATTTACTATTGCACTCAACTCAGTAGAAAAGGGTGTCCATGAAGCCCACTCATGGGATGACATAAATTGTGTCATGCTGTTTTACAATGGGTTTATTTGTCCTAAAATGTGTTAATTTCTCTACAAAAGGTTCTAGGATACTGTGCTGCTTGTTAGGAGGTTCATGCTAAATCAGTTAATTTTCGTTAATAACATAAAAGGGGCCAGGTGTTTCAGTCATTGTTTTGCCATGAGAAACGTTTACGGACTACAGTAAAGAGTGGCTGACTGGCCGCGGAGAGAGCGGGGTAAGTTGAGCCTGTGAGGAAGTAGTACCACCCCTTGTTTCTAGGAAACTATAGACAAAATTTCTCATGTGATTTTTGGAGATTAATCTTTTACTCAGCCTGTGATGGAGAGAAGCCCAGGTGGTATGCTCAGTTACGTTCAGAAAACAGTTTTTTGCCGTTCAAAGTGATTTTTTTATGTTCAAGGAGTCATGCCTCTTGTCTGAACAACTACAGACAAGTTTGGAAAAATCTAACTTTTTCCAAGAGGCAAGACAAGAAATAGACTGAAAAATAAATAGACTGAAAAAGAAAATGGCTCTGAAAGAGTCAAAACAAATTAGAAATAGAAGAAGCCCAGTTCTGTGATGAGAATTGCATTTGACATTGTTCTTAATTTTTTTTTACTTGATTTTCTTCAGAAAATTTTACATAGGCCTTGAAGAAAATTGGCCTTTGAAGTTGAAACATTTAAGAAGTGAATTTGGTATTGCTATTGTCTTGCTTTGACATAGCATTAGGCCTATAAGAGGTGACAATTTTCAGTTTTAATTCAACACAATCAATGGCACAATTTATCCCCATGTGGCTCAACTTATCCTCTACCTAGGCTCAACTTAGCCCTCCCCTCATCGGGGGGAAATTGAGCAAAGAGACCACTTTTTTTGGGAAATTCTTATTTTGAAAACTGTTTATTTTAGATCCAAAGTTATTATTACCGGGGATGCACCACACCCTGAAATGTATGCACATCGTTTAGTTGGAGACTTTAATATCATGTCCTCACATTAAAGATGCCTCAAGTAAAAACTGGCTCAATTTACCCTGCTCTCCCCTACTGGTCGCGAGAACGTGCATCGCATGCATGTCATCTACTCGGTTCCGGAAGTTGTCACTATTCGAAGAAGTCTGAGAAAGAAGTTTTTGGCTTCTACGCCTTTGCATTGAATCCATGAGGCTTGCGGCTTCCAGTTGTTTTGATAGTTAAAGCAGGGTGTTGCTTCCAGCTTACCTCTGTTCTGACTGAGCTGTGCAGTGAGGGAAGAATCTCGTCGACGCTCTGAATCAGACTACGAAGAGTTAAGCCTACAGTCTAAAAAAAGAGAGACAAGGATCTAGTATAAGCATTGGGATTTAGAGAAAAGGGATACCCCACACATACACCCGCACAAGTGCACAAACCTTGACAGTGTTTGGGTACTCTGAGGGAGGCAGACTTCTGACGTCATTCTTCAGCTGCACCACTACCTTTACCATTGCCATGACGCCAAGGTACACCTGATCACCTGTCCGGTCCAGATCAGCTGTAGGCATCGGCTGGGCAGGACAAACACAAGCTGTCAATCATTGCTCAGTGTCATGCCACCAAGACAGTCAGCTAAACACAGCCTCTGATTTGACCACTCTGATTAGTCACACTGTCAAATTATTTTACATGCTAATAATATGTTAAATATAAGTTTAAAAATATAATTATTTTATTTTATAATATAAAATATATATAATACATAATACGCACAGAGAAAAACTTGTAATGGTTCCTATTACAAAAATCTACATGCAGTTATTTTGAGATTACTTGTGTGTTTTCCTTGGGAGGCTTTTCTGATGGGTCGGGTGACATAGAAATACAAAGACAGAGAAGAGAGAGGCAGAGAGAGTCAACAAATACATAAAAGGGACAGAGGCAAAACCCCCAAATGAAATGAAGTTAAAATGGGCCCACATCAATACTCACCATTCTCTGGTTTCATCTCAGAGGGCTGAGGAGATTGTAAAGTAAAGCGTCAAAATGTGAAAATATAAAAACTACATGAAAGATTTCCTTTATAGGTAGCTATTATTTGTAGGAAGACACACAGAAACACAAAATCACACAACTTGCATACCTTGGACGTCTCAAAGTCTTGTTGGACCATTGGGTCCTACATGGAAAAAAACATTTCATATTGAGATTACACGCACAATCTATTTAAAGATTATACAAATTTGTGAAGAATTGTAATACTTTCACATTAGACTGACGAGTGTGTGCCTGAATTTTGAGTGCTTAAGCGCTTTTATTCATCCGAGTCGTTTCGTCAAGGCGATTTACAGTCAGCCGTATGGAAAAGTGTGTGCACAAAAAGTGGGTGAAGAAATGACAGTCTGTTAGTGTATGACTCCTCTCACCAGCTGTCTTTCTTCTTGCTCCAGCCATTGTTTGTCTATCAGCATCTCTTCTCTCTGTTTTCTCATGGCGTCCTCCACTTGCTCCCTCCCTCTCTCCCACACAGGCCTTCCATCCTTTGCCAAATCCCACATGTACAGACACACACGTTAGCACATATTCACAGAAATAATTGGTTGTTTATTTGTATTCCCTCAAACTTGCTACAGACACGTACACACACACACAGACATAGGCATTTCAGTGACTTGGCTTATAAAAGAACCAAGGACCGAGGCAGGTCACTTTAGCTTGAGCTTGGCATCGTGGTAAAAATAATGTTGTATGAATGTGTGAGGGTGAAGGTAGCAAACTACGGGAAGGAGTAGGATCAAAAAAATGCCATACAAAATAAAGTTATTTCTTAATTTGTGGTTCTCAGCTTATATGCTATTAATGATAATAGTAATAATTCATTGGATTTAGTTTTTTTGCGCTTTTCTTGGGACTCAAAGCGCTTTACAAATTGGTCGCATCTACAGTAAAGGCCAAATCAGAAGCAATGCCATTTAGAAAGGAAAGCAGGCGCCAAGAAACCATCTCATTCACACCTCAATACAGAAGCAAACACAGTTTAGTTTCACATTTCATACAATGCAATCATTCTGCCAAACATTTTATTTATTATAGAATTTTTTTAGAGAAATATAAAGAAATAATTTAAGTAGAAACCAGATCAATTCTGGTTCCTGCAATTCTTACATTTTCCTTTTCACAGCAGCAAAAGTTAGATCCTCATAAAGCTAAGGCTATGGGCGGACGTAACACACACATACTAAGGCAATAAGTGTAATAGCACTTTGAGCTCAAAGTGATCCATAGTCTGCATTAGAATCGCAAGCACGCCCGACCATAAAGCCACTGTGCAAAACGCATTGCTATCAATAAGGTTCTACTCAGTTGTAAAAAACAAAAAAATAAAAAAGGGTTGGACCTTAGATTATCCATCGATCTTTTGTGAACCTTGTCACATGTTGCTAGCTAGCTACATCTTCCTGTTTCTTGTAAACCATGTCCCACACTATCCAGTTACATGTTCCTGCCTCTTACCCAGACACTGTTGTGGTGACAGGGCCAGGGACCCGCTGGTGTCATAAGAACAGTGTGGGCTAGCGAGCACTGGAAAGCTGACACATAAAGATCCAGGGAGCTGCACAAGCCCACTGACCAACACACCCTCAGCACATAACAAGGTCTATCGTTTGAGGGCCTCCACTCTGACCGGTCTGCAGAGACATCATATATAGCAGCAGAAAAAAGCATCTAACTTCATTTGGGTTAGGTTGCTCTGAAGCAGGGTTTGTTTGTGCTTGTATGTATCTGCTTGTTTGTGTGTGGGCCAGTAGACCAGCATAGCATCCAGAAAGCAGGGCAACAGTGGTGGTTAGGTGATACTAGTTAGAAGAAAATCCTGATCTTTCACATACAAATCATCACATTTTTTTATATTTCTACAATGAATATTTATGTAGCTAGAACACGTACGTCAACTAATACATATCCTAATTGAATCACAAATCGGTTTCTTGTCTGAGTAGAAGCTTTGGTTGAAACAGCAGAAAGAAAATGGAGATTCTCAACCTTTGAATTTACTGTGTTAATTGTTGTGCACGTGATTTCCTTACCTGCATCCGCATCCCTGGTTTAAGAGTGTTCCCTTGTAACCTGGATGGCTACAGAAGAAAGGTGGAGAGAAATGGGTGGAGGTTAAGTCAGCTGTTGATTGTTGTTAAAGGAGGACCTGTGTCATGTCTAGCTCTAACCCCCAGCTTGCCATCTGACTGCCAAATGGTTGGCATACCTTCTTCCTGTTCTGCTCAGTAATTTCATTATTTTGAGAACGGACAGAGGAAAGTTGCAATGAGTTCCACACGCAACTGGAATCTGTATGGTTAGAACAAGGGATGCCACTGTGCCCCCTACTCCCAGCTTAGTCCTCCCTTGTTTGTGTTTAAAAAAACAAAAGAATCTCTGTAACCTTCTTTGTGTCTAACCAGCCTGGATCAAGGAGAGACCCTGGAGGGATGAGCTCAAATCCCAGCTCCTTTTACTCAGTTATAACAACTGAAGACAGGTGAACCTTAAGGTTTATAAAAATACCCCCCTGGAGTGTCTGTTCCATCCTGACATATGTTTTACATTTACGCTTTCATTCAAAGTGACTTGCAATAAGATTGCAGAAACAGTCTCCCTGGAGCAATTTGGGGTTAAGTGCCTTGCTCAAGAGCACACTAGTGGTGGTGTTCCTGAGCGGGATTTTAACCCACTAGGCCACCACTATCCACCATTTTTAACAAATGTTTTTGCCTAAATCAGCTGTGAAACGTTTGTTTTAGATTAGTACTGATCCTGCCTGACACTTAGGGTTTCACCGGAATCAGCTGTGAAACTATTGTTCTAGACGGGTACTGGCTGCTGGGTTCCTCAGGCCCTCTCAGGGAAGATGGTACAGTATGAAACAAGGATGCTGCTCTTTATTTACGATGCTGCTGCTAGTACACTTGACATCCTTTCACAGGATTTCTGGAGGATATATATGTTTTAAATTCTGAACCTACTGCTGACATCGGCTGCATTTCTTGAATTTTACTGTTCTTGGTCATGACTAAGTGTGATATGCTGAATGTCAACTGTCTCTGCCAGACAGTACATACTGGGGTATAAAACGTGTCAAATTAAATAGGCGATACATATCTGCATCTAGTACCTCTGGCTTTTCACCTCATCTGCAGAATAAGAACAAGAAACAAACTGGGACACTGAAGAACTAACTGAAATAAAAATGGAATATGATCACATTAGACTACATGGCACAGACAGCAACAATCTGAGCTCTTCAATTTGAGAACTGATTTCTGTGCAAACTTACATTACAATACATGATAACATTTAGCTGAGGCATTTTGGTGGTGCAAAATAAATCACAGGCCTTTCTTTTGAGATAGGCAGGCCAAGGGAAGCCTACATTAATTGCAAATACTAGACGATTATGCGTTATTGGAAAAAAAAAAAAGTTTCCAAATAGTAACAACAAGTAACAATAATAATACATAATGTGCTATATGTTTTCTGTCCTTAAAAAAAGGTATCCTATTTCAACAACTGAACTAGTTATAAACTTGTTATATGACCAAAATTTGATGCAAATGTTTCAAATAAGTTCAAATTTTTTTTATCTAGAGTAAGGGTATTGTAACAGCTATTCTCTGCAATACTTCAGAAATATAAAATGTAACCGCTTTTCTGCTACGTGTGGTGCCACCAATTCAAACCAACATCATTCACCTTTAGCCACGATCCCCAACAGAGCTAGCATCAACAAGGAACAGTAACTACGTAGTGTATGTGTGTGTACGTTTTTGTGTGTGTTCCATACCTTGGGTGGTGGCTCCGCAGTCCCAAGCTGTGAATATGGCTGAATGGAGCAGGTTCTGTCCCTCTTCCTTTCCCCTTCCTGCTTGGTCTCCATTTTATGGATATCACTGCAGACATACACAAACACACAGTCACACATCTTACTTTAACTGCTACAAAGAAACCACTTACTGTTTCTCTGTTTTCAAGCTGTAATGTGTGCCTTTGTACAATGCTGTACCTGAGGTGGCACACAAGCTGTGTAAACCGGGGCCGTTTGAGTGGGTCATACATCCAGCAGTGTGTGAGCAGGGAGTACAGGGTGGGTGGGCAGAGCGCGGGCATGGGCAGTCGTACTCCCGCCTCCAGCTGCTCGATCACCTCTCTGTTTTCTAGCCATAAAAAGGGCTGTTCCCCCAGGGACAGCACCTCCCATACACATACACCTGGAACAACACAACCCTTTTTCAACAACCCTATATATACACGGCAAAATATGTCCTATAAATATACAGCGTGTCCATATATGTGTCTGTGTGTGTGTGTGCATAATACACACACACACAATTCTTACCGAACATCCAGACATCACTAGACACAGTGAAGCGCCTGAAGTTGATGGATTCAGGGGCCATCCATTTGATCGGCAATCGGCTCACAGTCGCTAGTAAAACAATATAGGCTCAGAAGTGTGATAGCTTTTGCATTCCATAGCTATGAACTTGTGTAATTTTGTTTCCAACATGTTGCACCATTGATAAGTTTGGGTTACCACATCTTAGATTTATCTTAAACCTACTGTAACTCTCTTACTCTGAACACAAGATACATAGGGAACAATAAAGAGCTATCTTGAAGTTCAACATGCCTATCTAAGTTCTATGTTTGTTCAGAAAAGTGCTATTGAAATGAAGATGTTATGACTGTAGTGCCAGTTCAGTGTGTCCAGTGCTCTTCCTTTCTTTTCCCATTGTGTTTACCTTTGTAATACTCCTCCTCCTCCTCAATGTTGCGAGAGAGCCCAAAGTCTCCTAGCTTCACACATTCAGGGGAGGCCACCAACACGTTCCTCACAGCTATATCTCTGGCACAGAGGGTGACAGGGAAATGCAAAGAGTCACTCTAAATGGTCTATGTCAAGTAACACACAATGACACTTGGGTTTCGAAAGATAGGTCAACGTTTCACAGAGTGCAAATGTTTTGGTTAGCAGTTTAGCATGAAGGAAGTCAAAGTCCTACTGAGATCCTTCAAAATATAAATATCATTCTTTTGTTGGTATTTGATAACAGACATGTGCACCATGTTTAGTTCCTCTAGGTAAGAGTAGATGTGTGTTACCTGTGCACCATGTTGAGTCCCTCCAGGTAAGCCATGGCTTTGCAGATCTGCAGGCTGTACAGGACCAGAGTCATACTGCTCAGGACCTCCTTGTTCTCCGTCAGATAGTTCCCCAGCTAACACCCCCCCAACCCCCACCCACACCCACACACACACACACCCACACACACAAGTTAATGTACGTATATTACATTTTCTATCATTGGCATACTAGAGTAGGAATAAAGTTATACAGGATAGCTTCTGGCAATGTCCTCTGACCTCTCCATGCTCATAGAGCTCCATGACAATCCAGACTGGGTCAACCTCGATGACCCCAATCAGACACACTATGTGAGGATGGTTCAACCCCTTCATCAGCACTGAGAGGGTAAGAGGAGAGATGCGTGATGAAGGAACAGAAAACGATGGGAACAATATTAGCATGGAAGGGAATAGAGGGGTTGCATCAATGCTGTGTGCCCAAATGTTGCTTGACTTACCAGCCTCACTCATAAACTTTTCTTTCACATCCTCAGAGCAGTCCTTGCACGTCTTCACTGCTACACGGATCCTCTCCCCGGTCTGCAAAGCCACACGTATGCAAGGAAGAATGGACAAGTGAAACACAGTAGAGTCGGAGGCAGTGTAGAGGCAGAGCTCTGTCCCAAGCCGTTTGACAGAAAAGTTAAATTGTTGGGTCAAGCCGCTTTTCTCTTGCAGATATTTTGAATGTTTGACGTTTGCCAAAAGACTTTGACTCTCTGGGATTTTTTAAAGCTGCATACATTTCAACATGAGATCTTCTGTTTTAGCTGCATTAGCTGTAGAGGAATCAGTCAGACTGACATACCGGACTTTTGTAAATCCCATCATGCACTTCTCCAAAGAAGCCTTCTCCGAGAATCCGACCCGTCACTATGTCATCTCTGTTCAGGCTACACTGCCTCCCTGCAACGCACACAAACACACCCACCCACACCCACATCCACCCAGCCCCCCAGCCCCCCCCCCCCCACACACACACACAGACATACACACACAGACACAGACACAAACACACCCACACGCAAGATAAGTGTAGGTTTACACACACATACTCAAACACACAAACAGGCTCAAATACACACACACACACACACACACACACACACTCAAACATATCCATTGACTAGTTGATCTCTTCTGTATCATGTTATCATTTGTTTCTCACCAGAATCGGACTTGCCATCAGGGATTTCAGCATAGATGTCTGAGCCTGTCAACAGAATGTACCCTCGTCACTCATATCCTTAGTATATTTATATTCTTCAATAAGGAAATTAGTGTGTACTACTTTGATTCAGTAAAACATGGCTTTAGAAGGACAGTCAAGATTATGCGATTTTAGGAGACTAATGTTGCTCGCCATTCAGTTTTCAAAGCCTTACAAACATCCTCAAGATGTAGGTTTATCTTTAACAAGGAGGGATTGGATACAATGAAAACATGGTTTGCTCCCAGAAGAGTAAACCCCTGGTTGGTTAATGACACAAAAAAACATGACACAAAAGGGCCTTGTTTCTCTGAAGCCCACAGAGAAAATGGTATATTCCAATTGAGTACCTTCAGAACCGGACAGTTTTATATTTCTTTCTTCTGTTTTTACAACAGGGATCAGTATGAATTATAGATCGATTATAGATTAAGTAACTGATGTTAGATACAGTACACAATACAGTACATACAGCTTTCATTCAAACTCTTTCCCTTTTGTATGATTCATGTAGACCTGAAGTCTTTTTCAAAGACAGGGTGGAGACTCACACATCTGCTTTACACTTACCCACGGCTTGTTTTGGAGCACTTATACAGATGAAATGGCAAAATAGAAAAGACAACAAGATTAGACAGTTACACACAGAAAAGTACTGTGTTTAATTAAGGTTTCATATAAAATACACGAGTACAATATACTATATGTTATTTTGTGACGTAACCTGGATTAAATGTCTTGGCTCACCTTTTCGGGAGTGGAGGAAGTGCAAGTTTGACATCTCTCTCTGTAAAAGATGGACCAGGTAGTCACTCATAATTACTGTCATTACAGAATTCACACCAACACTGACTAATTACAGTGGGGCAAAAAAGTATTTAGTCAGCCACCAATTGTGCAAGTTCTCCCACTTAAAAGATGAGAGAGGTCTCCAATTTTCATCATAGGTATACCTCAACTATGAGACAAAATGAGAAAAAAAAATCCAGAAAATCACATTGTCTGATTTTTAAAGAATTTATTTGCAAATTATGGTGGAAAATAAGTATTTGGTCAATAACAAAAGTTCATCTCAATACTT
>JAVQIZ010185197.1:0-22238 GCA_036023535.2 Galaxias brevipinnis
TTCTGGAGGTGTCGTGGGCTCAAATTAACGAAACATCTGGGATGGAGGGTGCCCACTTGAAAACCCCAATGACATATCTGCTCTCAACCCAAGTCCATTCTAAAATATTGTCTTTTGAATTGCTCATCTTGGTATATGGCATAATGGATATTATAACATCTTATCCTGTGTATATTGAAATGTCCGACTGCATATCTGTTTCAATAACAACAGCTTCACGCCTTTACGTTATCATTTCTACACCTATGATATAAGATACAACATGTGGAAAACACATCTTTCAACAAAATGTCAATGTGTATTTTGTCACTTTTGACAGAGCCATAGCCGGTACTACGAACTTACAGCCGTTGTTGCTCAGGTAGGCTACATTTACTTACCTAAATAACTCATTATTGGATGCACAATCATAACATCGCTATCAATCATCTCATCTGACTAAGGGTAAGTAAGAACATGTTTCATATAGAGTACTTATTTCCCCCAAAAATAAACTATCCCTTTAATGTTTCCATCTGTTTAATACAAAAGAGTGTAGAATATCCTTGTCTACTAAATTGCGTCCCAGAATTCAAAAGAATGTTGAGCCAAGTATGCTATTTCACGACATTACCGAAAGTCATAACAATCACTCAAAACCTGATCTACTACTTTTCAAAGTGACTTTATAACCCCTAAAAGCAGAGATGTTTTGATAAACAAATGGAATCCAGATGTTTTTCTCTGGACCAACACGAGGGGGTATAACACCAAGGACACCCTCCGTCTCCTTCAATTTTCCCTTTAATTTACCCAAACACAAATGTAACACAGTCTCAAATCTCAGGGGTTTGCCCTGTATCTGGAGGCCCATTTGGACATACCAGAGGTCCTAAACATGTGCTACGGCTTGACACCCCTCCCTGCATATTTTCCATGAACAAATCCCCACCGGCAGATGTAAACAATGATGAAATATTTTCACGTCTGGCGAGTCAGGTTTCTTATGTTAAACAAACAGTGTGCAGGCCCTTATTTTCACAATCCTGCCTCAGCATCTTTAAAACGTCTACACTACTCTGCATGAGGAATTTGGTACACCTCCTTTAAGGAGGTTTACCATATGAACTAAACAGATGAAAATCTAGGATTTGCGAGTAAAAATTAGACGAGGTCTTTGCATCTTATTGACAAATGATGAAACATGTTTATTATAATCTAAATTTGATGTCCAATGTTATTCATTAGTCAACGTGAATAAAAGTATAAAAGCAACATGACAAGGTACTGTGACAAAATCAACTTGGAAAAGCAGACTTCAAACTAACTAAACTGTATATAGTCCTGACCATCTTTCAAACACATGGGCTTCAGGCTCTTTTAACAACCTTTGAGTAAAGTGGGTTACAGCTATTCTCAGGTACAATTCCTCATGCTTATGGTCTAGAAAGGTTGAGTCTGATAAGCAGGAATCAGGGTTAACATGGCTAGAGAGCAAGACAAGTCTTTCCGAGTGAGTTTGTGAGACCACCTTGTCTTACCACTGTGGGAAAATTCAACTATGTAATTCATTATTCACATCCAGGTCACCACCCGCTGATCAATCAAATGTATTGCTCACTACTGATGATTGAAACTGAAAATGTGTATATGTGTATTGTAAAACGAAAGTACTAAAGGTGGAAAAAGGTGGAATGTGCCAACTGCTAACCATATTCCAAGAAAAACAAATCATAACTCATATCTTAAACTGACTTGCCATAATTACAAAGTTATTAAGGCAATTTATGACTATTAGAACAAGTTATGTCCAAAATGAACAATCACTTGAAGGCCTCAGATGTAGGCCACTGCCTGCCTGTCTGTTTGTGTGTGTGTGTGTGTGTGTGTGTGTGTGTCTGTGTGCGTGTGTGTGTGTGTGTGTATGTGTATGTGTGTGCATGTGTGAGAGAGAGAGAGGGTGTGTTTTTGTGTGTATGAGGTCAGTTCTTCCTGAGCTACGGTATAAACATAGAGCCATGTCCTGGACAAACCTCTGGGGACGCTACAATCAGCTGGAGGTCACAGAGGCAGCATAAAGGACTCACTCCTCCCCGATCCCAGTCAACACTCCCCTCAGCACCCCTCTCATGGGCGGGCAGCACACTAGGCAGCTAGAAGAGGTACACCCTAATCTCACAGCCTGGATATAGGAGGTAATTACCTCCAGACCTGAGGCTGGAGATCCCCAGAGATATCTACCAAGTATGTGAAATGGAGAGGCTTTATAAAACAAGTAATGTGAGACGGTAGGCCAAGCTCTCAGAGTGAGTGTTTCTATTTGTTGGCCAGAGAAAGATGGTCTCAATCTCACCACTTCTTTGGTTAGTATTTCTTTTCATACAGAAAACATTATATAGTGGTTTTGAAAATAGATTGAAATAAATGTCACAAATTTTAATTGCATGGCTTTTTTATGATGTAATGTCATTAGCTGTTCCATTGGCCAAACATTTCCCAAATCAAAAAGTTGCCTACTCATTTTACAAACTTGATAACAACTGTCTCCTGAATTCCAGACAGATAGTTTCAGAAAAATCTGTAAAAACCGAAACTACGCCCTCAGTCTAGTCCAGGTTTGGGACTAACCGAGTGTTATGCAGCCCACCCACTCGTCGAGATCAAAACAAATGTCCCTGCTTGAGAAGAGGTGAAGTATACCATCAATTGACATGTAATTATATGCGTAAAATGATGGTACTCCATACCTGAAGTGTCCCACAGACGGAGTTCAACTCTTTGCAAGTCGATTTCAAAACTAGCCGTATAGTTTTCAAATACGGTGGGAATGTAACCCTGCAATGGAACAAAAAAAAGTTAAACTGTGTGCTCATCATGCGATCGTCTATAGCCTATAGTAATATTTTGTAGAAGGTGTTTACCTCTGGGAAAGAATCTTTCGCAAATACATTCAATAAAGCAGTTTTCCCACATTGACTGTCACCAACGACAACAATTTTACATTTGACGCTTGCATTTGAATCCATCCTGATCCAAGGAATTTCACGGTGAAATATACCTAGATAAAAATGAATCCCATAAAAAATATTCCAAGCGCTTTGTTATATCCCGGGACGTAGATTTCAACCAATGATTCCACCGTCAAAAAAGACAAATTAAGCCAAGTTCGACCCTTGAAAGAGCACTGTATAATGTCATGGACTAGGATAAAATCTTCTCGAAAAGTGAAACAGTGACATTTCTCTACCAAGCGGTACATCTACTCAACTGACTGCAACTTGGGAACATTACGAGAGTCAACTGAAGTTTGAGGAGAGTTCCTATTGGATAGCCTACTTCTATTTCAAGGCTAGTGAGGGTGTTGCGCAAGATCATGCAAACTCAGCCTCCTGTGTTTTAGCCAGAAGAGGAACTTGAAAATAAATTCTGTAAGATATACATTGTTCATTTTAGAATGCTTTTCTATTAAATGTAACTTCTGTAATAACATGTAATATTGAATAATATATGCACAGTAAAAACAAAATCAAAAACTGTACTGCCCATTTTCACAAACCCTGACTGATATTGAGGATAAATAACGATTAAACCAAGATTTTTATATGCATGCCTATTTAAATTACTTTGGCATCCCATATTTTCTTCTCTAAAAACATATCTCTAACCTTGAGCAATAGTAAAACAGAGTTCTGTGTGTATGCTGAGACGAGGTAGGGCACAGCTCTAGGATGGCATATTGTCTTGCAGCAAACTCAACAGGGAACTCAGCAGACACATCTTAATCGAGACCTGAGTGGAATTATAATCAGTTTGGGGTATCTGCTGCACATATTTCAGAAACGGCAAGGGTTCATAAAGGCCCAAGAAAGATGGAAGTGAACTACTAAGTTCTCTAAATACTAAATTATTACAATAGAAATTTTACATAAATACTGGAAACATGTTACTGTATGGTAGAATATGGATAGCACTCAATGAGAATGACTTGATTTCTGAAAGCTGCAACAGTCACCCCACGATTGCGTTTTTGAAAGGGTACACAGAAGGGCTTGCTCTGTTCAATTTGACTAATATTTTTTTATCTTTAAATCCTCAATTGTCTGGATCACTCAGACACAATTTTATCATGCACACAGAATTTTGAGACATAGTAAACATTTTTAATCATGATCTTAAAGACTCGATGGAGTTATATTTGTAGAAATAATTGATAACTGGAGAAACGTTATCTTTGCTTTGTATTTGTAAGAGTGGAATATTTGTTTACTGTCTGTCCTCTTACATTTTGAAGTTCTCAGGAAGAATAAAGCACATTCATCAACCTTTTGGCCTATAGTATCTACTTTTACTTACCTTTTCTTTCAGATTTTGATACCTTTTCCTTATACAAGACAAGACAAGAAGGGAGTTTTCAATCAGACACGACAGTTGTCATCAGTGTCCTCACCTGTCAGCATACTATGCAACAGTGTAAACTACAAAGTACTGAGTTGTATTGTTCCAACATCTGGAACCCTCTCTCCGAACAAATTTTTTCACCGCAGCCATATAGCTTGTAGCTTTGAACAGGTAATACTTGAGTGGCTGAGCCTAACCCTAGACACCAGTCTCCAAGTATTTACATTTCACAAGCCAATAACTCTCCTCTATACTTCAACAATGAGAAGCAGGCTAGTTCTGGATTGGGTTGCTGCAGGGGAAGTAAATGAAAGACTCAGGAGAGGGATTACACAGGAGAAAATAATTAATGAGTAAATAAATAAGAGAAGGCCTTAAACACTCTACACTACATTATTCTAGTATTATTCAGGCCACCGTGGTCTGTCATCATGTTAACATACAGTACAGATATCTCCACAATAAGTTTGTTTGGAATGCAAGAATTCTACCTTGTGCTTTAACAGGAGAACAGCATGTTTCTGTCGGTTCCAATGCATCTCCACCACTGTGAGGTCTCGAAGGATTCTGTTCACAGCTGCCATTACACATAGATGCCTTGCTTTTTTCTATTCACAACTGAGAGTGTTACAGTGGGAGAGGCCGCTCCCAGATGCATGGACACATATGGCTTTGATAACAAACTGGCCCAGGAGTTGTTCCCACCCTCCATTGGTGCCGACCTGCCTCCAGTTTCAGCCAACTAAGTGCACAATTATATAAGTGCAGAGGCTGAAAGAATGTCAAAGCCAAAACTAAGCATGTGCTCTCTTTTGTGGTGGGGACTTTTTTCCCATAGAACAACACTGTCAGGTTGGATTTTCCAGGTGAGCCAGAGCAGGGACCGGCACACTAGATTTCCCAGCGCCCACTGCTACAGACAAGTAAGGCTCTCTCTCTCTGTCTTTGTTCTCTGTTTGATATCTGGACTGCACAGCAGAGCTCTCACTGTAGGGGCCCACCCTTCACAGGCATCTCACTGGGGCCAAACAAAGAGGGCTGCGCTGACACCATTCCCTCTCAGAGACAAAGAGAACAATACCAAGACTGTTTTCCTCTTTAACCTGTGCTGGGAAAAGATGCTGAAAAGAAATCATTCAGTGTCCTTCTGCGGGAATGGCCATGAGCAAGGGTTGCCCCGATACAGCCAATTACTTCTAATCATTGGGCTGAGTTGTACAATGTGATGTTTATTTTCCTCTCCAGTCACTTTGGAAAGGGAACAAATACAGACGGTATAATGGATGTTGGGGGTCCACTGACTTGAGCATGTTTGTCTGAATAATTCACAGCTGACTAAGGCCACGAAAAAAAAATATTTGTACAAGAGATTCTATCTGAGATCTATGCTTGAGGCTTTTCAGAAAGTGCATAACAGGTAGGAAATTGTTGATGACGTTCCAAAATGGCATTCAGTTCGCAACTGCCAAGTTTTCAAATATAAAAGTAATTTTTACTCAACAATGTTCTTGTAGTGTCCATCCACAGCCCCTGTCTTTTTTTTGGCATTCGAGTGGCAGTGAATTATGTAACTGAACATGTCAAAGAGACCTCAAAGAAATTGACTAGTCAGAATAACCTTACCTCACTGTTCTGTGGTTTCACATTCCTTCATATGCACTGCACAGTGTTTCTTTGTATTCTCTGAAAACAGTAGGTTTAAAAAACTTTTACTTCAAACAGGGTGTTTCTCCAAATAAACTATTACATTTAAAATGAAACCACGGCTTTGGACTTTCACACAAGGAGTGTCCGAATTTCAGATTGAATTACACATCAGAATCAGATTGAATTTCAGATTGAATTACACATCAGAATCAGATTGATTACACATTTGTATTTCTACAGTAAACTGTTGTCCTTGTTTCAAGGTTTGACATAAAAAAAGAAATATAATCCCTTTCTTCACAAATAATTTTTTTACTCTCTCTTTTTTTGTGTGTGTCACCAGCACCAAAGCCTGCACTGTGGCATGCGAAGCCAGCTGACCAGCCCGGCGGCTAAAAAACCCAAGTGAGGTTGAACTAAGATGTAACCCAGAATGGGGGGAAAATGGATGAAAAATGACATTTCTATGGGCACCAAACCTCCTACTGCCACCCCGCTGTCAGAGCAAATTTCCATCACTCAGACCTAGTTAGGGATGAGAGGTCACATTAGTGAGGAGCTGGCACAGCAAGACCTTCAAGGCGCACTGTAACTTCTGTCACCTTGCCTGGTCTGAACTTAAGTCACATGATGTCAACTCACACAGTCAGAGATGGTGGATAGAAAGGAATGGGGGTGATTGACCACCATATTACATTTGGGATGCAAAGTAGATGGTAGAACTTTCTTCACATTTGTATCTATTTCAAAATATTTTGGAAGCATATTGGCTTCAGTTTGAATGGAAAACAGAATGACATTAGCGCTGATGTTCTTTTCTTTTCTTTTTTTACAGAATATGCAATCAAAGTTTGAAATTTCATTCCCGAATTTAACTATATGAGTCTTGTGAAAGCATTATATCCAAGGGAACAGTTCCTAGATGTGTTCTTGCTCATTGCTGCCATAATATAATTGTGGTAAGACACGGGATGAAGTGTACTTATTTAAAACTTGACGAAAAGTGAATTTTATAGTGAACATATTGAGCATGCATGCTGAAATTATGTAAAAAATGTAAAGCAACATGTTTATTTTGAGACATTTCATTTGACTCACAGTATCCAGGTAAACCTATAGTCATGTCCTACTAAAGCAGAACGCTGCGTGGGGTCCTGTCTTCTGAAACTACGAGGAGGGATTCTATCAAGCATGTGTATTTTCATTGTCTCATGTGATCATGCTACCTGTCAAAAATGCTCAGGATCACACTTCAGCCAGTGAACAACCAACTTGTTCCTCAAACCTATTTTTGTATAATGTGAACATGATTTGGCAAGACAAGAAGAACAAAAAGCCTTTTATATAAAAAAAAAAAACTAGTTTTCAATATCCAAACCATACATTTCCTATGCAAGTTATCACATGCACACAATGGTGTATCATGATAGGGCCAGCACATGATTTTCTTCTAAACAATTTAGCTTTTTCTATGCTCAGTGTGTTGGCAATGAAATGTTTTTAATTAATAAATAGGATTTTGCATTGATAGCTTTCCATTTACCAACTTTATTTTGACACATCTGCTTTAGCCATTTTAATTTATCTAAATTGTTATAAATGTTGTCTATTCAAACAATAAGAAACAGAGACACTTACGTTAATACACTGCCTCCAATCCTTAAATAATTCAACAATAAACCCATTTAGCTGGAGTATATTTCTAGCATTATAGCCCTTGTTAATTGGCCTCTCATTGTAGGGCACTTCATAAATTTCCAAAGCAGTAATTATTTATTGATTGGTCATGTTTCTTTTTCCTGAGAAGCTATGGACATAGATTAAATGGTTGTCACCCTTTGTAGCTCGATTCATTCACTTCTCATTGATGGTAAGATAGAGTGTGGCGTTGGGCATTATAGAGTGCTAACTGCTAACATCTGCAATCATTTCTATTCACACTGACATTCTGTTACATGAATGTCACAGTTTCAGCAGAAGGAACGAAAATAGGAAATGGGGCAATGCAACTTTACACTATCAATTATATTGTGAAAGAAACAACAGCTCAATATCAGAAGGAAATGGTCTAGCTCAAGTGACTAGGGTGTGGTGAGCTTGTCTTGAGAGGTTGAAGGAGGAACTTCGGTTCACAGTCGGGTTAATAGGTCCAACTGCTACTCTGCTGGTCGTAAAGATACACACAAACATCACTAATGATTTATTTAGTTTTAACAATTGTAATTCCGTCTCCTCGACTTAAAGAGTGAAGTCAAAAAGCACGTTTTCTTCAGATCTACTTGGTCTTTCTTACATTCTGACATGTCAGTCTAAGCATCATTATTGCCGCCACAATCAATATAAAGTGGCGATCTATCATCTCCTTGTCATGGGCGGCCTGTTGTTGAGTCAGCCAGTCAGGTCACAGGGGAACAATACAACAATAAATCAATAAGGTAAGAATTTGTGACACAAAATGGCTGACAGACACTGTAACATTGACTGGTGGCACTGCCATCACTGGTTCATGTGAAAAATATATGTTGTGGAAGTGTTAAGAGCTACAGACCATAAATGCTTTTTCTCAAGTCAACACTCTCACAAAATTTTAATTAAATGACTGCGGCATACCCTGTAACATGATTTTTGGCTAACATTATAGATAAATCAACTCAATCAGAGAACAAAGTAATAATGCTGAAGCATACAGTAAATCAATCAACCAGAGGTGTTATAGATACTCCTGTGTCTATAATTAGCACTGAGGCCATCCACCAACTTATCAAAAATAAGTTATCTATCGTGCAAATTAAATTACAGAAGTGATGATTAGTCTTGGAATGTGACACAGAATATAGTGTAGGAGTGTATTGATCTATATACAGAAGGGACAATATATTATTAACGCCTTCATTGTATTACGTTTTTAGCTACTCTTTCTTTTTTAAAGCTCAGTTTGGTCAAATGAACCAAAATACTTAGGTGCTCCACTAGTGACAGTAATTGATCTTAGCATTTGCTCAATGATCAATGCCACAACCTATACGGGATCACAAGTGACAAGAAATAGGAAGATGGCACCTTAGCCAGGCAGGATACTCCAAGCAGCTGTTTTGTCACTAGATGGGCCAGGTGTATTATTCTTCATTTCAATGCCTAGGTCTTTTCAATATGTCCAGACCAAACTATAAACTTATTTTTTAATAAACTGTGTCGACCTGGAAATATAGTTTCTGTATGTGTGTTGCTCTTTGAAGGAAAAGACTGTTTACTTTACTTCAAGTGGAAGTGAATAATTGATTTGGCAAAGCATGTCAAACAACATACTAGCTAAGTTTGTGCTGATGCTTGTCTATGACATTAGGAATTCTGGGAAATAGCTGAGTGCCTTACAAGAAGCAGACATCTCTGTGAAGTGCAAGTGAATGCTCTTTGTTTTCAGATATTGTTAGAGAAACCTTATCAAAGATATTGCATGGTATAGGTAGTACACATTGCCTGAATTAACAAAATGCACAGTTATCCCAATTCCTTGAAGATGAATTTGAGATAGAGAACCTTGGAGGTAGAAAGTTATATTGCTTGCACAACAGTATTTTGTTTCTAATCAAATTCAAATGTCATCATATTTCTAAAGTATGTGAATGTCTAATTAAAAATGTAATAATGGGTTGCATATGGCATGTAATACAGCTGATAACTACAGAGAATACTTACAATTCAAGAATATATTTTGATATGACCTCTCTCTCTTAATTGTTGGGGACTGTAACAGGTCATAGCACTGAAAACAAACACAAGCCTGTGTAAGCATTATCATTTAGCACATTCAGTTGCTCAGCGAAGTCTGTAAGATGTTAAGCTGCTCCAAAATGGTCTATTCCAAAGAGTAACTAATAAGGATATTAGAATTTTTAAATCAATCACAGACTTAAGATCCATTTCGAGCAACAACAAAAAAACAATGCCTTCAGACACCTGACCCATGGCACCAAATGGCAAAACATGACTGTTAACTTTTTTATTGAACTCCTTTCATTGGTATTCACTACATCTCTTCCACTGACATTGGTTTTGTACAGAGAGGAATGCACTTCCAAGCAACCACTCCTGTGCCTTTTAGCCTGTGAGTGGTTTGCAGCAGCAGCAGACCTTGGGCTCTGTGCGAGTGACCTCCCTAAGGTGACCCTCATTATCCATTCTGCTCTACACCTCCCTCCACCTCTCCATCCTTTCCTCCCTTCATATTTCTATCGCTGTGTGAAATGTCACCGCCTACCCCAGGGCACGTACAGACACAAATGCAGACATGAGCATGCATACTGACACGCTTACACACACACAGACACGTACAATGTTTGCATACATGCACACCCATCACCACACACACAAAAAAGACAGGTGCAGAGGTCATTTGCCACCAAATCCAAGAGCCTTAAGCCCTGTATGTGTCTATGTGTTTCTGGGTGTGTGTGTGTTTGTGTCAATGTGTGTGTATATCGTTTGTGTGTGTGTGTGTGTGTGCGTGTGCGTGTGCGTGTGCGTGTGTGTGTGTGTGTTTGTGGGTAGGGGACAAGCTCAGGGGAACTGAGCTACTCTGGCCTGACCCTCTCCAGTGACCTCTTCCTCTACATTATTCAGCAGCTCCCCAACAGGAAAGCAAACGCCATTAATGCTCAGACACCAACAATGCCCACACCTGATCTTTAAAAAATCCTTTCTGATCACCACAGTGTTAGGAAAGGTCTTGCATGACAATCCGCTTATTTTCTGATGTAGAATTGCTCATAAGGTTAGATTTACTCTATATGCTAAGTTAATGGGGCTGCTATGGACATGCCTGTCGCACACATTCTGTATACAGTGTTGACTAGAAATCTATTGGGGTTTTGACAGCACCGAAAACAACCACAAACAGCTGAGAGGTGGAATTCAAGTCAACAAGTGGAGACAACTATGTTGTCCAACAGATAAAGGCTCTGTTAGTCTCCTTGTTGTCAACATACTGTCAATCTGCTACACCAGCCAACACAGTAGAACTGTACATTGGAAGAGTCTAATGTTTTGTTGATGTGATACTAAAGTAGAGTAATCCAGATTGTTGTTACAGTTCGATTAGGTTTTTAGAAAGGCAGTCCATTTAATTAAAGTAATTGTACCCACTAAAATTTCACTTTGAAAAGTAAAAGGCCTCTGGATATGTCCACATTTACAGTCATCGAGTAACGTTTTCATCGAGTATTACCATTTGTTAAAAAAACCATGACAGCTATGGTTGAGAATTTGCATATATATGGCATATAGGTCGCCTGGTCTATGTGTAATTTATGGCTTTGTGTGAACCTTGTTGTCAACCTAATTTACCCCTGTGTTTGGCACTGTCAGCGGTTAAGAGCAGCCAACTGGTTTGAATTCAATTCAAAAGATGTGGTATTAACAGATATTTTATGTGCAGAGCATTCAAGTGGGACTAGGCAAGCAATAAATTAAGCCGTCTGAAGGATTTTGTGATTATGATTTCTGACTTGGTAAATATGCTGATATCAGCAAGTCTATTAGAACCTTTTGACATGTACACACTGCCTTTAGTTTTGTGACGTGTGACCCCTCAATGCTGCTAAGATTGAACAAATCTGCAATAGCTTAGTAAGGAAGAAACTTTTAAGGAAGCTGTCAGTATCTGTCCAAACAGGTCAACAGTTACAAAAAGGGGACATGGATGGAACAATACACAGCCACAGAGTTATTGCAAAGCATTTTCGCTGAGCAAGAGCATTTTTTCTTTTGTGACATTGAATAAAGAGCTAAATCTTGAGTCAAGCATCCCATTGAAGCTCTCCTAAATTTCCAAATAACAGAACTTAAAATGGTCGAAGTCGTTTTCTCTCCTCCTAGCCACACATCTGCGTCGGTAATTTTTCAGTGTGATTTTTCTTCTGTAAGATGTGAAATTTGGTGTATTCACTATACATACAAAATATGTGTATTTATATATTTGTTTTTATTTGTATTTAGATTATACTGTATCATATCCATATATATATATATATAAAATGAATCTCTTTCAGAATATTTCAGTCATTCTGTCAAATATCTGTCAAAACAAATACATTTTGTTTCAAAATGGTGCTGGGATCGCAAAAAAATTCAAACAGTTTAGAGCTTTACGCAATCCCAAACTAACTATCTGTTACAGCCTTCGTAGGTGGATTTCCATATGAAATCACTTCATTCCTATTAGAAAGCCAGACGTCTCTACCAAGAATGTGTAGCCTCCAGAAAATATTTACAATCCATTTTTAAATGTGAGCTACAGTTTGGAGGATGAAAACTACTTCCTGCCTCTGACATAAACTCTGGGATTAGACCAGATCAATATGTCTGTGTTTACCAGTCTTGAATACTGCAGTCTGAGCCTTGTAAGGTTAGTTCTGCCATGTGCTTTAGGAGGGAAGATTTAAGAGTGGTGTCTCATTAATACAGTTGTGGCCTACGTACATGCATTCCTTAGTGCATTATAGTGTCCTAAGATCAAAATTAAATCAGGTGAAAATGAAAACAGAAAGGTCACATTAACACTAATGCTCATCGGCAACTGGCTTACTGTTCATTTCAAATGGTCCCTAATAAGCTCAGTTAGATTTCCTTAGACCAATAGTACAAGTTAATAAAAGATCATTATTAAACAATGCAGCCAGATTATCAGTACAGGCATTGTACTTAAGAACACCTTTCTGCTGTGTACCCTTGGGTACATTGTTGCTCTGTAAATAATTATTTATTGCAGGGTTATTTGAGTTTAATCCAAGTGGGCCCTCTACCCTGCAGCAGCTGTCTTATCTAAAGATGAAAGTGCTGGAGCAGGATTAACACTGCGTCCTTATCATAACCATCAAACGGACACGCCAAAAGCATTATTTGAACACTTCACTTATGTTGACTCTCTGCTCCCGGTGATAAGCAGGAAGGTAGGAAGGAATCTACACAACCCTTTCTTTTTTGAGGTAATGGGGCGTTGCAGAAAGTATGTACTGCAACGTCCACCAAGCGTGTCATCAGGCACACTGGTTAAGTGTGGGAAGCATCCCCTTGAGTGTTTTCACACCTGGGGTCCAGCATGACATTCATGCCAAACATGCATCATTGTTTTTAAAAAAGCTTGGAAACAAACTAACCTCAAAGCTCCCCTGGGCCATCTTGTCAAGCAGCCCACAGTGCACACTAGCTGCCCTTGTCTTTATATGCTCCAACTTGCTGCAGGGAATACGGCAAAACTGAGTAGGTTAAAATACCAATTCAAAGTAAATTTGATCATAAAATGGTGTCTGTACTCCCCCTCTTACTCTTTTCAAATAATAATAATAATAATAACAATAATAATATAATATATCATATATCATAATACATTGTATTTTTGGTGCAGCACGGTGGCTCAGTGGGTAGCACTGTTGCCTCACAGCTAGAAGGTCCTGGGTCCACCTGGCCCAAGGGCCTTTCTGTGTGGAGTTTGTTCTCCCCGTGTTTAAGTGGGTTTCCTCCGGGTACTCCGGTTTCCTCCCACAGTCCAAAAACATGCAGGTTAATTGGTGACTCTAAATTGTCCGTAGGTGTGAATGTGAGTGTGAGTTGTTGTCTGTCCCTATGTGTGGCCCTGTGATAGACTGGCGACCTGTCCAGGGTGTACCCCGCCTCTCGCCCTATGTCGGCTGGGATAGGCTCCAGCCCCCCCGTGACCCTGCATAGGATAAGCGGTATAGCTAATGGATGGATGGATGGATTTCCAAGTGTTTCAGTTGTAGTGAGTGTGACTATCCACCAGAGGGTGCTGTGATGCTATCATCCTCTCTCTGGAAATAAGTGTGGTGATAGGATCTTATGATTTGTCAAATGAATATACCCTTTAAAGTTTAAACTAAACCAGGCTACATCTACAGCAGGCGGTGAGTCAGTACTCGTAATAAACAAATACAATCAACACAGCTTTTTACTGGCCGCTGTCTCTGTCCGCGTCATCTACAGTGGTATGTATGGACTGACTGTTGGTGCTAACCCTAACCCTAGCCCTAACGTTACATGACTGACTGTCGGGGCTAAACCTAACCCTAACCCTAACCCTAGCCCTAACGTTACATGACTGACCGTTGGGACTAAACCTAACCCTAACCCTAACCCTAACCCTAATCCTAACGTTTTATGATTGACTGTTGGTGCTAACCCTAACCCTAACCCTAACCCTAACGTTTTATGATTGACTGTTGGTGCTAAGCCTAACCCTAACCCTAATCCTAACGGTTAATGATTGACTGTTGGTGCTAACCCTAACCCTAACCCTAACGTTTTACGATTGACTGTTGGTGCTAACCCTAACCCTAAACCTAACCCTAACCCTAATGATTTATGACTGACTTGGTGATACTGTGGATACCCAGAGGAGTTGGCCTGTAAGCTGCATGATCACTCATGTTGGTACACTGGGCTTTTGATGGGGTGAGTTAACAGAACTGGACACTCACTTTGCTTTGAGATTGTGGTGTGAACATGAGAACACTGTGTGTATGTGAGAGAGAGGGGGAGAGAGGGGTGGGGAGAGAAATGGAGAGACGGAGGGGAAAGGGAGAGAGAAACAGAGAGAGGTAGAGAGAGTGAGAGAGGGGGGGTAGAGAGAGATATGTAGAAGGACAGAGAGAGAGAGAGAGGTTGAGGGATAGAGAGAACGGTAGTCAGGTTTTCTGTGACTGACCAATGCAGACGTTTTCGTCGTCCAGCTCCAGCGAGGCGTTGCGGTAGTAACCCAGGCGACAGAACTGACAGTTCTGACCGCGCGTGTTGTGTTTGCAGCTCACGCACGTCACCACGTTGATGAAGTCAATGTAGCTGCAGCGGTTTGAGTGGCCATAGCACTCGCAGTCTGACAGAGAAAGAGGGAGGGGGAGAGGGGGGGAAGGGAGAGGGGGAGAGAGAGGACGTTAGAGCGAGAGAGAGAGGGTGTTAGAGCGAGAGAGAGAGAGAGAGAGAGAGAGAGAGAGAGAGAAAGAAAGAAAGAAAGAAAGAAAGAGAGACGATTAAGGAGGTGAGGAGTTTCAAGGAGATACCCCCCAGAAAAACATACAGGTGGTGCATTTAAACAAAGACTGGAAGGATGAAAGGATGTGCAGCTCTTAACTTGAACTACATAAAATAAATGCAATGAAAAGAAAAAAGGTAAAGTAAGAAAAGGTAAAGTGTTTATGTTAGCCATGTGGACTTCTGGGTAGTGTAGTCAAAGTAACTCTACCCAAGATAGGTGTGGGTATGAATTGATGCAACTTTATTCTGTAGTGTGCTGGAGACATCTTCACTACATCTTCACTAGGCTGTGGAGGTAAGCCTACAGCCTTCTGGGTAACGTAGTCTTACCTTGAAATGAGACGTATGCGACCCTGGAGAGCTGGCTGACCTTAGGTCCTCCAGGGATCAGCACCTTCTGGACAGCTTAGGAACGCAAAAAAACAAACCCGTCATGTCACCATGGCAACTCAGAAGGGGTCAGAGTGGGGCACGGTAGAGGCCGATCACCAGCAAAAGGTCAGAGGTCAACACTACTAGTTCTACCTACAGTGAAGCGGTACAGCTGAACTTTCACAGTGACACATGTCTGAGCCACCACTACAATAGAGGAACAGAACCAATCAGCAAGTTGTACGACTTGGTTTACCTCAGAACATATTAGTTTTCACGAAGTACTCTACAACCACATGAACAACATCACCCATAATGCAACTATAACACGCAACACATATGGACTACAGTATAGAAGGCAACAGTATATTATCAAGACATAATAGGCCACAGTAATGTTTGTTTCTGTTCTAGTAGGTTTGACTCTACTCCTGCAGATGCTCAAATGAAGCAGTTGGGGCCACAGAGAGTGACTCAGCATTAAATCTTGATAGCGACTCAGCATAAAATCTCAACAGAGAGTGACTCAGCATAAGATCTCAACAACAGACATATCTACTATTGTAGATCTATGTATCCAGACCACTGAGACAGCATCTATGTCAGTAGAAACAGATCTAGTATTGTAGATTTACGTCTCCAGACCACTGAGACAGCATGTCAGTGGAAAAGGACAGATCTAGTATTGCAGATCTATGTCTCCAGACCACAGAAACAGAATCTATATCAGTAGAAACAGAAGGCCTACTTCAACACTACCGCTGCATCTACTGCGGGTGTACCTTTTTTCTCAAACCCCTTTTCCGGTTCCTTTTTCTTTATCTTTTCCTTTTCCTCCTTCTCCACCTGCTCCCACCTTTTGTCAAACATGGCTGTGTGTGTCAGAAAGATCAAGTGTCAAGCCAAAGAAATAAAACAAAAACATTTGTTTTCATTGTTTATTTATGTTTGAGTGCACATGTACTGGTTGACATCGGCTGCAGACAAGTTTGACAATGCAGCTTGAAGTCAAATAAAATATAATTGAAATGTACAGAGAACACAATGTCTGATTTTTTTCTGTATTTTGTTTTATACCTGTCTCCTCTTTTGTTCCACCATCTACCTCCTTAGGTTCAGAGGGTGCCTGGATTTCTTCTCCTCCTGCTACACTTTCTTCTCCAGCTCCTCCTCCACCTGAATCTGGCACAACATCTGTCAGAGATCCTCGAGCAGAGTCCCCTCCACCATCTTGTTCAGGAGTCTCCAGTGAAGGAGGAGAAAGATCTGGTTCAAGTCCAGCAGCCTCCCCTCCACCATCGTTTTCGGATGTTTCCAGTATAGGAGGAGAAAGATCTGGATCACGTAAAGCAGAATCTGGTCCGCCATCTTGTTTGGGTGTCTCCAATAAAGGAGGAGAAAGATCTGGATCACGTAAAGCAGAATCTGGTCCGCCATCTTGTTTGGTTGTCTCCAATAAAGGAGGAGAAAGATCTGGATCACGTAAAGCAGAATCTGGTCCGCCATTTTGTTCGGGTGTCTCCAATAAAGGAGGAGAAAGTACTGGATCAGGCAAAGCGGAATCTGGTCCGGGTCCAGAGAAATCAGCTTCAGAACCAGCTGAATCTGGTGCAGAGGCATCAACTAGATCTGGGGGTAAATCCGGTACTGCAGCAAGATCATAATAAGCAGGATCTGGTCCAATATCCAAATTATCCAGTCCTAGATCAGAGTAATCTATTCCTAGATCTGCAAAATCTGCTTCAGGTCCAGCAGAATCGGGTCCTTGTCCTTGAGAGTCCGGTCCCGGTTCGCTTGAATCTGGTACAGGTTCAGCCAAATCCACACCTGGATCCACAGAATCTGGTCCTGAGGAGGGAGAATCAGGGTCAGCAGAGTCCAGTCCAGCACCATTAGAATCCATTTCGGGTCCAGCAGAGTCCGGCACTGGAGCAGAGCCTATCATTGAGTCGGATCCAGTTCTATCTTGTATTGGAGGAACCACATCTGGGCCCGGGTCTGCTCTCTCAGGAACAGATGGACCATCTGGATTCACAACCTGTCTGGGATTGTCAGGGACTATGGGTTCTGGATCTGAGGCTGGGGTCTCTGGTTCTGAGGCTGGAGGGTCTGGATCTGAGGCTGGGGGTTCTGGATCTGAGGCTTGGGGGTCTGGAGGTGAGGCTGGGGTTTCTGGATCTGAACCTGTTGTTTCCGGATCTGAAGCTGGGGTTTCCGGATCTGAAGCTGGGGTTTCTGGTTCTGAAACTGAGGTTTCTGGATCTGAAGCTGGGGTTTCTGGATCTGAAGCTGGCGTTTCTGGATCTGAGGCTGAGGTCTCTAAATCTGAGGCTAAGGTTTCTGGATCTGAGGCTGGGGTCTCTGGTTCTGAGGCTGGGGAGTCTGGAGCTTGATTGTTTTGTTCAGGGGGTGAGGGAGGAGATTCTGCTGGTGGTGGGGTATCGGGGGCTGGAGTTAGGGGGCCTGCAGCTGGGGTTTGGGACTCGGGAGGCAGGGTGGCGAGAACTATGTCAGCAGGCAGAGTAGCTCCATCAGGTGATGTGGAACTAAGCGTGGAGGTTTCCGGCACAGCAGTTTCTGGAGCCTGGTTAGGAGCTTCTGAAGCCTGGGTAGGAGCTTCTGAAGCCTGGGTAGGGGGGCTTGAAGCTTGGGTAGGAGAGCCTGTTAAAGCAGTGTCTTCCCCCAGCGCAGGTGTAGCTGCAGCCTCAGCAAAGTCTGTATCAGGAACAGAGGAAGCTCTGTCAGGTGATGGGGTTGTTGCTAGGGCAACTGGCGATGTTGCTAGGGCGGGTAAAGGGGTTGTAGCTAGGTAGGACACTGGGACTGCCCCGTCAATGGATCCTCTGGTCGAGAAGGGAGGATCATTACCAGTCGCATTGATGTCAGGTAGCGTGGCTCTGCCGCTGTCTAAGTTGGACGTAATTGCGTTGTATGTTGACATGCTTGGGTCAGAAGTCGGATTCACAATGTTAGAATAAGTAGGGGGTGTGTCAGATGAACTGGCAAACCACGTTGAACTGCTACCTAATACCAAAGTACTACTGTCAGATATTGAATCAGCAGTAAGAGTCTTTAAAGTACTGCTGTCAGTCATGTCAGCAGTTTTTGATGTAGGAGACATGTCTGATCTTGTAGTAGCCAAGTCAGTTGTGGGAACGTTATCGAATGTGGAACTAGAGGAGGCAGAGGTACTTGTGTCAAAAACAGTCAAACTAGTCGAACTAAAGTCCATATATCCTTCTGTTATTAGAGCAACTGTATCAGTGATAGTGCTAGTACTACTCATATCAGTGATAGTAGTAGGAGTTGTAGTCCACATATTTGTGGTTGGAGTCCATGTGCTAGCAATACTTGTATCAGTATTGGTAGTTAATGTATTTGTGTCAGTGAAGGTATTGTCAATACCAGCAAGGACAGTTGGGAAAGAGTCTGTGATAGTGCTAGTTGGGTCATTAGTACTAGTGTCCATAATTGTGCCATCATTACTGCTAGCGGAAATTGCAGACCATGAGTCTGTGGGATTTGTAGTCAATGACTCTGTAAACAATGTGTTGGTTCCTGTGCTGTCTATCACAGTAGCAGCTGCAGCAGTAGTTGAACTGTCGGTAACAGCTACTATGTCAGTGGGAGTTGTAGTCTGTGTAATTGCAGGTGAAGTCCATGCATCACTTACTATGTTGTCTGTCACAGTACTAACTGTAACTAAGTCAGTGTTAGTTGTCAGCCATGGGTCAGCGGGAACTGTAGTCCAAGTGTTTGTGGTTGTAGTCCATGTATCAATAGTTGTGCTGTCAGCCACAGTTGTAGTTGCAACAGAGGTTGCACTGTCACTAAAAGTATATATGTCACTGTTAGTTGGAGTCCACGTGTCAGTGGGAGTTGTAGTCCATGTGTCCATCACTGTGCTGCCTAATGCAGTAACGGTAGCTGTACTGTCACTAGCAGTACCTATGTCACTTTTAGTTGTAGTCCACGTGTCAGTGGGAGTTGTAGTCCATGTGGTAATGCCTCCATCAAATGGAGGGATGGTTGAGTCAACTGGGTCTGCAGCAGCATCAGTAACTGTCACAGAAAGATGAGGGGGGTGTGGTCAGAATCCTCTAAATCTGCACAGATACCTCACATAATTTTTGTTATTTTGATTGGCTTTTATAACCAGCTAAATGAGACCAATAAAAGCCATTGACTTGAAAAAAAATTTGCAAACTAAAATAAAAACACTTTTAAGCAAAATATTTTGTCTCAGGTGTAATCACAAACACAGGGAAATCCCAGTGGTAAACTATCCCTCTTTGGAAAAACACAAAGAAATCAGTCATACACTACCCTTTCTTCAGCAAGAACACAGGGAAGTCATACTAATAAATTACCCCTTTCTTAGCAAAAAACGTTTTTGCTTAAAGTCCAAGTAAAAAGTCTGTTTTATCCAGTCCGCTATACGAGTCCCTCTCCGCATATAATAACTATTGCCGTGTGTTCAGATGTTAGGCTCTATGACACCGTGTGTTCAGATGTTAGGCTCAATGACACCGTGTGTTCAGGCGTTAGGCCTCTATGAAATCGTGTGTTCAGATGTTAGGTTCTATGACACCGTGTGTTCAGGCGTTAGGCCTCTATGACACCGTGTGTTCAGGCGTTAGGCCTCTATGACATCGTGTGTTCAGATGTTAGGCTCTATGACACTGACTGTTCAGACGTTAGGCCTGTATGACACTGTGTGTTCAGGCGTGAGGCCTCTATGACACCGTGTGTTCAGATGTTAGGCTCTATGACACTGACTGTTCAGACGTTAGGCCTGTATGACACTGTGTGTTCAGGCGTTAGGCCTCTATGACACCGTGTGTTCAGGCGTTAGGCCTCTATGACATCGTGTGTTCAGGCGTTAGGCCTCTATGACACCGTGTGTTCAGGCGTTAGGCCTCTATGACATCGTGTGTTCAGGTGTATGGCCTCTATGACACCGTGTGTTCAGGAGTTAGGCCTCTATGACATCGTGTGTTCAGGAGTTAGGCCTCTATGACACCGTGTGTTCAAGCCTTAGGTCTGTCCTCTATGATATCGTGCATCGCCCGCAAGCTTCCTGTCCTGGTATCAGGTGTCTCTCCCTACCTCTCACCTCTCTCTCCCTCTCTTCTTCGCTTCATTCCTCTCTTCCATTGCCCTCACTGGGTTTCTGCTCCTTTCTCTGTTCGCTTCCCTCTCTCTCCCTTTCTCTCTCTCTTTATCTGGAGGAACGAAAAGTTAGTACGAGGGGCTTACCTGTGGTTGCCACGGTGTCTGTGGCAGGGAACAGTCCAGGTGGGGTGGAAGTGGGTGCAAGCCCTGTCACCAAAGGGGTTTCCATGGTTACAGAATATTAGCAGCACTCTGTATGACTGATGCCTGAGCGCCAGACCCAGATGAAGTGGAGCCTTCATATTTATCATATTTATTTACCCAACGAGCACACCTGTATAGGATGCTACCACACTAGCACACCTGTATAGAATTCTACCACACTAGCACACCTGTATAGCATGCTCCCACACAAGCACACCTATATAGAATGCTACCATACTAGCACAGCTGTATAGAATGCTAACACACTAACATACCTTTAAAGAATGCTACCACACTAGCACACCTGTATAGAATGCTACCACACTAGCACACCTTTATAGAATGCTACCACACTAGCACACCTGTATAGAATGCTAACACACTAACATACCTTTAAAGAATGCTACCACACTAGCACACCTGTATTGAATGCTACCACACTAACGCACCTGTATAGAATGCTACCACACTAACACACCTGTATAGAATGCTACCACACTAGCATACCTGTATAGAATGCTACCACACTGGCACACCTTAGAATGCTACTACTGCTAGCTGACGCCAAACATAGACTGCTAACTATTGTCTCACCAGGCTGACCAGAAGTTCCAGGTCCATCTGTTGCCACGGTGACAGATATGATTGACAGGTCTACAAGCACAGAACCATACATTACCAATGTTATTTTTTTCATGTGAAATGTCTCATTATAAATAGTGTTTTTGTACTTTATTTTTTAAATCATATAAAGAAAGCTTTTCACTTATGTCACACACACACGCACACGCACATACACGCGGCTGTTAGTGTAGGGTTATCTGTGAATGTCTTGCTGTGCAGCATGCTGATATCTCATTAGGCTCACTGCCCTATCCCTGGCCAACGGAGGTGTGTGTGTGCCTGTCTGTGTATGTGTGTGTGTGTGTGTGTGTGTGTGTGTGTCTGTCTGTCGTTGTGTGTATGTGTGTGTGTGTGTGTGTTCCTTTGCTAATTATCTGTGTTTCAGACCGAATAGTTCTTATTATCTATCATAACACAGCACAGAGGATAGATAACACAGCATTCAGCAGCTGAATCTAGCGCTGTGATTAGGCCTGTCACACACACACACACACACACACACAAACACACACATGCACACACACGCGCACGGCTTAGTGGCAGAGGAAACAGAAGACTGCTAATCTAAAAGCCAAACCAACCCTCAACCCTGACATGGAGAAGAAACACTGCTGGATTGTTACCCTGACCAGCAGCATCCAGCCCCCTCAAGGTTTCTAACGTCCCAGGGGGGGAAGGGGAGCAGGTGGGCAGGGGGGCAGAGAGGCAGGGGAGACAGAACACACACACACACACACACCCACACACACACACACACACACACACACACACACACACACACACACACACACACACACACACACACACACCCACACACACACACCATCTGCCTTGGGACCAGTAAATGGCCTGGA